>JAVKPL010015024.1:0-95250 GCA_032173675.1 Gastrolobium villosum | reverse complement strand
ATTGCATGGTTGTAAATTGTATCAATGTGATCCCTTGTTGAATTCATTCTATCCTCATGAGTTTCATATGTAAGAATCTGGAATCCTTCTTTGTTGCAAGTTCATTACTGAGGACAACAATGTCCAAATCTGGGAATTTTGATAAACCCCTGGTTCATCAGGTTTTTTAGCGCAAATTAGGATTAATTTGTATGAATAATTGGTTGAATAAGGAGGTTAATGTCTTAGAATTTCCTGAATTGCAAGTTCTGAGAGCTTTGTGAAAATCTACATTGTCTTGCAGGGAAAGGAAGCCTAAAAAGCATCAAAAGAAGGAAGAAGATTCTGGAGGAGAAAATTGCTGGTGCTGAGCGCTAAAACGTCCATACAGACCGTTTTAGCGCGCTGCTGCAAATCAGAATGGGAAGCCTCTGGAGCTCAGCGCTAAAACGCTTACACTGAGCGTTTTAGCGCTCGAATGTGCAATTCTTCTCTGTTCTGAAACGCTAAAACATTCAAATCAAATGTTTTAGCATTGGAGTTAGTTGAAAGCAGTTGGGAGGTTATCATCCATTGACGCTAAAACGCTCATTCAGACCGTTTTAGCGCCCAAGTCAGTTGAAAGCAGTTGGTCACGCATCAAGCCCGACGCTAAAATGCCCATTTCTGACCGTTTTAGCATCCACATTATTTTTCAGTAGACTTGTAACACTATAAAAGGCAAAAGGCCTGAAAAAGAGGATATAGCTAGATAGTTTCTCTCTCCCAATTTGTCTACTCTCCTCTCTTATATCAGATCTTAGGATCTGAATTCTCCCTTTTACACAATAATTCTTAGGAGTAGTGTAGCATTGCAATTGAAGATTGAAGATCCACTACCATGACAATGTAGTTTGTTCTTTCTTCTTCCTTTGTATTTACTTTCATTATGTCTGAGTAGAGTCCTTTGTAGTCTGATTCAATGGAACTCAAGTGTGTATTTATGAATAATTAATGTGAAGTTATGTTTTCCTATTATGTGACTTGTATGAAGTTGTCTTGATCAATCATTATTGTTTATGAAATGATGTAGAACAGGCATGTTTGCATTGTTTTAAAGTTGACAACTTCATCATTAGTATTATAGAAGGCATGTTTGCATTGCTATAATATTAATGTAATCTTAAGACCTTAGTAATTAATGCAAGTATTATGAAAGGAATCACCACGACATTGGGGTTTCTGATTAATGTACCCATCAAGGTAGTAAGACATTACATCTTGATGATAAGTAAAAGGTTGATTAACATCACATGATAGAGAAGTCATAATGGAAATTGATTCATTCATAAATTCATACTTGAGGGAGATTGATATCTGACTACTGTTTTAAATTATATTCATATCTTTGTGTTTTAAACCTATCTTATTTTATGTAATTACATTTCTAGTGACAAGAAACTTATGCAAATCAAATCTTTTTGGTTGACACAAATCAATAACAAGTGGGTAATCAGTGCTTGACACAATTCCTCGTGGGAACGATCTTTACTTATCATTTTTATTACTTGTATGACTAGTGCACTTACTAATCTACACACAACAGTTTGCTAAGCGAAATTAGAGTTTTTGGCGTCATTTTAGCTACTGAAAAATCACTTTGGTGTTTCTAATCAAACTTTATAGAGTTCTTGGCGTCATTTTAGCTACTGAAAAATCAGAGCATGTTTTCGAAATTGTCTTAAGTTGCTGAAAATATTATTTCCCGGCAAACCGTGCTGTCTTTAGAAATTCGTATAAAATCAGTTCTGACGATTTAAAAAATATTCCTTATGATCTAGAAAGAGAACGACTGGGGCTTCGCGTGCATATTAAATAATAGTAAATCGGAGTTCGTTTGCCCCTTGAAACATAACCCGCAAGGTGCTCGTAAAACTGTTACAAATCAGCACTTAATAGAACGTTCAAAAATCCATTTCGCAAAACATTTTCCAGATTTTTCCCAAAACAGCCGCTGTTCATAAAAGACTTAAATAGAATTAAAATAATAATTTCTATAGTAATCCAAATGCTCGACATATAAAAACAATACAGTCATCCAGCAATTAACCAGCAACAGCAAAAGTCCAATCAACAGTAAATAACAGCATGCATCCATATAAACACGCCTTCAAATGCTCTTTCGTCCTCCTGCCATTTTATAAAAATAGCAGCCCCAAAGGGGTGAGAATAATCTCAGTAGTGTGGCAACAAAATCAATAACGCAACAGTATTAAACTAGGAACAAAATCATAAACCGTCACTTCAACATATCCTCTTTTCTTTTCCTTTTCCTTTTCATCATATAATAGTGCGTATATAACGCCTTCCTTTTGCACTCATAGCACCGTCGTGCGCGCAATACACAGTGGATATCCCATAATTCGGCACCTTCAAAGGTGGATTCCAACTGTGGCCTATGCGGACGGATGCCAAGTGTTCCATACCCTGGTACCGGAGGGATGCCTATATAATGCGTGCTCAAACACATGGTCCTGTATATAACTATTCTAATTTCAAGGCTACATGAATTTGATACATGCATGCCATGCTATGTTGTCACACACAAAGCGGAAAAATATATTCGATATGATGTAAGATGCATGCTTATATCATCCTTTTCATATACGTTATGCTGCCACATAACAACTTTACCTCATAATCATATTGCCATCAAGGCATTTTCATGGCAGAACACTTCCATCATACAGTACATAATAATTTTATGGAGTATGGAGCATTATGTTACAACTTCATACATTAGTCAATAGTCACATTAGGTAATATCGCCTAACACTTACCTTGTGCGTCACAATTAAATTTACCAAGCAACATCAAGCTAATTCCAAGGTCTCAAAGATGTTTCGCACCTAATTTACAAGCATAACAAATCAGAAAATGTTCCACACTTTTCCTTATAATTTATCGACAAAACTCCAATCCTAATTGTCCATATACCCTTCGATCAACAAGGTTAACCTTCTAAAAAATATCCTGACTTCATTTTAGTCTTCATTAACGTTAAAAGTGAGCAAAAATACAGCAGCATTTTCCTCACTAAAATAGTAAGCAGAAAAACATTTTACAACAATGTTTTTCAGCAAAACAGTGAGCAAAAAACAACAACATTTTTCTTAATAAAATAGTGAGCAGAAAATCCTTTTACAGCAACTTTTTTAGCAGAATACAACAACATTTTTCTTAATAAAACAGTGAGCAGAAAATCCTTTTACAGCAATGTTTTTAGCAGAATACAGCAGCATTTTTCTTAATAAAACATTGAGCGGAAAATCCTTTTACAGCAACGTACAACAGTATTTTTCTTAATAAAATAGTGAGCAGAAAATCCTTTTTACAGCAACATTTTTCAGCAAAATACAGCAGCATTTTTCTTAATAAAATAGTGAGCAGAAAATCCTTTTACAGCAACGTTTCTCAACAGAATACAGCATCATTTTTCTTAATAAAATAGTGAGCAGAAAATCCTTTTTACAGCAACATTTTTCAATAAAATAGTGGACAGAATACAACAGCATTTTAATATACAATTTCTACTATTCTACTCCTAAGGTGTGCAAGGAGAGCCTATTTATCATACTGTATTTTTAATTTTAAGTAGAATCTAACTAATTTCAAAACTCCACTAATCCATGCATGTTGTGCTACAAGAGAAACCTAACCATGTTGTCCTTATTACTTTGACTTATGAAAAAATTCAAGATGAGTAAGAATACAGCCAAGCAGTCCCACGGTTTAATAAAGGCCATCTTCTAATTTGTGTTCACACTTACCAGATAAGGTCTAAGGGTACAAGATGGCAGAATCTATAAGGAAATAAAATAAAAGAAAACTACATCCTAAGCATGATTTTTGGTTTAAACAGAAGAGGAAGAAGAGGGATTCTACATTTGTGCTTACCTTCCTTGCAAGCACGCACAAGGGAGAATAGAACAATGAGCAACACTTCCGTTTTCTAGGCTCCACGAACACAGCAAGTTCAACCCTCTAGCGGTAGATGTGCGCACGAAGGAATAAGAAAGATTTTCTTGGGTTAAATCCTTTTTGTAACAAGGGCCTCGGCTGGACAAGAAGGAAATGGAAGGAGTTCTTCAATGGTGATGGCTCACCAAGGTTCACAGTTTTAAGGTGAGGAAGATGAGAGTGTCATACAATTTCTTTGGTGTCTTTACTTGGTCTCCTCTCAAGGTCACGTATGTTTAAGGAGATTAAGAAGAATGAAGATGAAGTTTTCTCTTTTCTCTTCCTACACTACAACTCACGGCTAGGGAGGTTAGAGGGAAAAGGGGTTGTAAAACTTTCAGCTGATTTCTCCCTCAAGCTAGCGCCTAAGAATAGAGAGGGAAAAGAATGAGACATCTAGATGAGGACAAAGCTTGCCACAAGTGCAGAATTCTTTAGGCCTAAATGGTTGCATGGCTGTCAAAAGTTGCTTTATTTTGTACATTACAACAAGAAATCAGATTTCTCTTTAGTTATTCTATGCGCATGACTAGATCCAATGGAGAGAGGTTTGTCATGTAAGGATGCTAGGCCAATGGGACCACATGCAATTGGTTTGCTATCTCCTAATAGGTTGCATGGAGAGGCAAGGGCTGACTTGTAAGTCCTCAAAAACCAACAATGGGTCATAATTTTACACCCCCCTATGCGCACAAGTGACTACAAGATAAGGTGAGGTTTGTCATATGTTAACTACTACCCAAACCAAGGCTGCCTAGTGGAGGCTATAAGATAAGGTGAAGGTAAGAGAAGATTTTTGGGCTGAACCTTGTTCCCCCTAGAGTCCCTTGGGCCATTGGCCACTCTAACCTAGGGCCCAAAATATTTAAGTCCAATTACTATGTTATTTTATGACCAGCCCATAAGTTAATAAGTTCTATGACTTTTAAAAAATTTTAATCCCTTCTATATGTTACTATTAAATTATTCTTATAAATTTTAACTAAAATTCTACATGCCCAAAATAAATTCTCACCTGTTTTTATAATTCAATAATTCCCTAACTCAATATTAATTCCATACTAATAGCTATATAATCCGAAATCCAAGCATGTAATGCACATAGCTCGAATTTAACATAATATCCATAATACTCATAGCAATTTATATATATTTCCTAATTACGTGGGATGTTACATACGCACTCTGATTAGTATTATGGCGTTATATGCGCACTATGAATATATGTTAGCATCGGTTCGGAATTAAATGTTGATGCGACTGTTTTGGAATTTTGTACCTAGTCTAATATTGTTGCTTTACTGGTTTTATTGCCACACTACTAAGATTTTTCTCACCCCTTTGAGGTTGCAATTTTTATAAATTGGTGGAGGACCTAGAAGCATTTGAGGAAGTGTTTGATGACATGATTACATGACAATTCTGTTAAGTTATGCTGTTGACAACCTTGTTATTTGCTCGCTGTGTCTGTTGAATGTAGTCTGAATATTTGACCTTGATGTAGTTTCTTAAAGAATGGCATGACATGATGTATGTTCTGTTTTGAAAAGAAGTGTAGCATAATCACAGCAGTTATTTGAAATTACGGAAAAACTTTTTCTTTTTAATAACTTTTGCACTTTTTAAAATAATCGTATCAGACAATATGCTAACTGTGATCACAACTCAAAACTTGTAGCACAATTATGAATAAATTGCTTAATACCATACATTATACATTTGAAGGTCGCTAAGTGGTTCCCATAAACCAATAAAGCATAAAACTCACTCTATCCATGTTTAACACTAAATGCCTTCGCCTTTTTATTTATTCTAAAAATTTTATACCTCTAAAATGCTTCTCATTCCTTAATATGTTATATTTTTCTTCGTCAGCTACGCGTAGGTTCTAACTGTGCTCGATTTGGAGCACTGTAGCTCAAGTTATGAATTTTCTAAGAATGTGATGCTGAACCCGCAGATTCTGGTGCGAACAGCGCCAAACCGGCGCGAATAGCGCCACGAAACAAACAGTTTCCAGAATTTTCAACGTGATCAGCGCCAGGATTACGTCTCTTCTCTGTATTTTGGGGCGATTAGCGCCACCATGGTGCTAATAGCGCCAGGGGTCTAGAGATAGACACCAAAATAGGACAATTTGACCTACTTTTGTATTTTACCCATAACTTGAGTTATACTAATCCAATTTACATAATCTTGGTCTCATTGGAAAGCTAAAAGAAAGATCTATAACTTCAAAGAGTCCAATGGGTCCAATTCTATCATATGGGATATGAAAATTGGGCAGCACCCTGTTTATATTTTCAATAATTACCATTTTTTTCCAATCATGTACCTAATTAATTATCCTCTCAATATTTACTTAACTATTTCACAGTTCAACACATTCAATAGGTCATTGACCCTTCTATCAATTATACACCTCAATCAAATATTCTTTACACAACTAATTCTTAAACATAATCCAAGTGGCATGGAAATCCCTATAAGAACCTGCACCGCTAATTAAGGTGATTAATTAAATAAATGTGATAATTAGGAAATAATTTCATAATTGACCCTAATAATTATTATGAGGCTCAAATAATTATAGTAATTGGGTAATAATGCTGAAAGTCGCTTTTCGGGCGAAAAGCGCAGATACCGGTTCTGCTACCCGGTATAAATGCGTACCGGTGAAGTATCCTGGAAAGTTATAATAAATGTATGATAATTACTAGAATAATATGTAGGACTTGTAAAACAAGTTTCAAGTAAAAATAATGAGAACTGGTGCCAGAACTGATACTGGCTATGGAAAAGTGCGTACCGGAAAGGTGCTCCGAAAAATAAAATAAAAATATGAAAAATCTTAGAAAAATGAGTAGGTTAAGATTCCAAAGTTTGGGATTAAAATATTTTGCATAGCTATTAAGGCTAATACTGCGCGTTAAGACTTAAATGCTTATTTATACATTAGTTGGCACAATTTTCTAGGTCATTGTGCAGCCACTCTACGTGTAACTTGGAGGCCAGCTGCTGCCACCACCTTTCCTTAGCCTCCCATGCTTGTTTTATGCAAAGTCTTCATCTTTTCTTCTCTGTTTCACCATCTAAACACTTGGTTGAGGGTGTGCGAGCTTTGTGAAGAGGGTGAGTGCTCCATTCTGAGTTGTGGTTGTTGTTGATGAGGTGTTGAGGGGCTGAGTTGGTGTCCCTTGGTGAGAGCTCTTGTTCTTGGCTTGTGAGCTATAAAGTGTCAATCTTTGTGAAGAAAGAACATACCTTGTGGAACCATTTTCGTGTTCTGAGTTTGGTCAGATTTGAGGAGTCATTTGGGAGCTCCCAAGGCACTTTGTGCTGCTGTTTTGAGCTTAGGGTAAGTTCCCTATCATGATCATGGGTTTTAATGCTTTAAAAGTGGAGTCTTTGCATGCTAATGGTTAAAATGAAGTAACCAACACCTGAGTGAACTTGTATATGCTTAAAAATGGATCCTTGTACGTGTTTGAGTGTCAAAAGTTGGATATTTGTCGTGAAATATCCGGATATTTGTCGAGCAGATATCCGGATATTGGATATCTGGATATGGGGATCTGGATATCCTGATATTATATATCCGGATATGGTCAGTGAGATATCTGGATATCGCATATCCGGATATACCCCCGAGGAATATCCGGATATTCTGAGATTTCGAAGAATAGAAGTTGCATTGTTCATATAGTAGGCTATTGGGGGTTTGTGGACCCTAGATTAAGGAAGTTAGACTTCTGTAATTAATGAACTAAGTCATAATCATGTGATTAAGGGCTTATGGCTTTGTTGAAAGCCTTAAGATGTAAAACGTAATAGAAAGGCGTGGTCTTTAAGTTGTATGCTTGCGGTGCATATTTAATGATATATTATTGGTCCATAACAGATTGTGATACTGTTGTGTTTGGACTTTGAGAGTGGTTGGACTCTTGGCTTGGATTGATTGCTTGCAAGGTAAGCTTTCGTGTCCTCGGTTTAGCCATGTTGTGGTTCCACCATATCCCATGGGGATGTGGTTTATACATATTGTGTTACATGCTTTTGATGTTTTCGAAATGCTGTTGAGTTGTTATATGCAATGTGCTGTTATGATATGCATGTAGTCCACCTATACGGTAAGCCTGAGTATGTGGTACATACAATAGGGTGAGGCTGTGGGTGAGGTGCAAGCGGTGTTCCTTGTACTTACTATATAGGTAATAGACGTATTCCTGCATTTCTCTGGCCAGTAGAATAGTGATAACTCATATGGCATGGGTATCTGTTCACTGCATACTTTTGGAACTTATACTAGAAATTATTGCTTTTAGAACTTATATTGCACATGTAAGTGAGCTTGGGGTGGAAGATCCTTGAGGACCCCTTGTCTTACTGAGATTTCTTGTTAGATATCTCACCTCACGTTTGCGGACGCTTATTTCAGGTTCAGGGAACCCACGGGTTGAGACTCCTAGTGGCAAGAGGCCAGAGTTGAGTTAGATACTGTTGTACATGCTGACATGACTGGATATTGGTTGATGTTTATGTTTTCTGTTATTCTTATGATATTTGAGTTGAGAATGTTATTGGGCATTTATGGCCTTATTTGGTGAGCATGGGGATTGTCCATGCCACAGAGACTTGAGTATGTCTTGTTTAAGTTAAAGTTGTATTAATGTATCAGGATTTTGGTCCAGGCTATGTGTTGTAGTCCTGTGATTTAGATATTCACTTTATATTTATTTATGAGGTATTCAGTTAGTTGTCTTGCAATTTACATACAGGCGTTATTTTATGAAATTGATTATGTAATCAACTTGGCTAAGGTTAATGACGTCATAATTGAATTAAAGAAAAAGTTATTCCGTATTTTAATTAAGCATGTCTTAATACGATAGTATGTTAAAAAACCGGGTTAACAGGGCTGTTACATTTTATGGTATCAGAGCACTTTCTAGGGAAAAGCATGTATGTATTGCAATAACTTAGGATGTTTCGTTGTGTGTCTATCTTGTGTTCTCTCTGATTGGTGTGTGTTATGATAATGCATATATGACCACTTGGCGTGGGCCTGATCAACTCATTCTTTGTGTAACTTGTGCAGAGTCATGGTACAACCAAGGAGGAACCGGGGTACGAGTGAGGATCAACCGGATCCTGTCCTGGCTGCATTGGCTGAGATGCAGGCGGCCCGACTAGCCGACCAGGAGGCCACGAGGTTGGCAAACCAGGCTATGCTGGACGCCATTAGAGTGGCGAACAGGAGAGCCACTACAGATGTACTGGAGGAGAACCGGATGGCAAACATGACGATAATGAGGGTCATGTTAGAGGAGTTGAGGGCTGGTCCTGCTGCTGGCCAGTGTCCTCCACCACCTCTACCGCCACCAAAGCCTCCACCTCCACCTAGTCACCAGGAGGACACCCAGAGTCAGATGGGTGAGGGTAGCCACCTGACGGGGGCTATGCAGGCCGTTCCTATTTTTGCTAAGGATCGAGATGAGATCGACCGCCGGCTGAATGCTTTCTGCAAGCATAAGCCACCTACTTTTGATGGATCCTATGGTCCCATTGCTGCTGCTAGATGGCTCCAGGCCCTAGACAAGATATTCAGGGTGATGCAATGCTTCGGGCCACAAAAGCCGATGTTTGCCACGTACAAGCTGGAGGGTGATGCCCATGAGTGGTGGAAGAACACTTCCCAGGTGTTCGAGATGCAGGGGCACGTGATGACGTGGCCGTTCTTTGAGGATTGTTTCTGTAAGAACCCGCACCGCTAATTAAGGTAATTAGTGAATTAATTATGATAATTAGGAAATAATTCCATAATTGACCCTAATAATTATTATGAGGCTTTAATAATTACAATTAGTGGGTAAGAAGGCTGAAAGTCGCGTTTCGGAAGAAAAGCACAGATACCGGTTCTGCTACTCGGTATAAATGCGTACCGGAAAAGTATCCCGAAAAATTATAACGAATGCATGATATTTACTAGAATATTATGTAGGATTTGTAAAACCGTGAGTCCCGGAAGGGGGGCAAAGCGGACAATATCTGCTATAGGGATTGAGGCTGTTACAAATGGTATCAGAGCCTGGTCCTGGACCGGTGTGTACAGCGGGGACGCTGTATTCCCAGTGGGGGAGGATGTAATGTCCCACATCGGTTGGAAAGGAGAACAAAGCATGCCATATATATGGGTGTGGAAACCTTTCCTAGTGGAGGCCTTTTGGGGGTAACCCCAGAACGTAAAACCGTGAGTTCTGGCGGGCCTTTGGGTGGCCGGGGCAAAGCGGACAAAATCTGCTACAGGGTTTGGGGCTGTTACAAATGGTATCAGAGCCTGGCCCTGGACCGGTGTGTACAGCGGGGACGCTGTATTCCCAGTGGGGGAGGATGTAAAGTCCCACATCGGTTGGTGAGGGGAACAAAGCATGCCATATATATGGGTGTGGATACCTTTCCTAGTGGAGGCCTTTTGGGGGTAACCCCAGAACGTAAAACCGTGAGTTCCGGCGGGCCTTTGGGTGGCCGGGGCAAAGCGGACAATATCTACTACAGGGTTTGGGCTGTTACAAATGGTATCAGAGCCTGGTCCTGGACCGGTGTGTACAGCGGGGACGCTGTATTCCCAGTGGGGGAGGATGTAATGTCCCACATCGGTTGGAAATGAGAACAAAGCATGCCATATATATGGGTGTGGGAACCTTTCCTAGTGGAGGCCTTTTGGGGTAACCCCAAAACGTAAAACCGTGAGTTCCGGCGGGCCTTTGGGTGGCCGGGGCAAAGCGGACAATATCTGCTACAGGGTTTGGGGCTGTTACAGTTTCCTTGGTCGATACTTTCCTTATGATGCACAGGAGAGGAAGCAGGGAGAGTTCGACAAGTTGGTTCAGGGCTCGTTGTCTGTTGACGAGTACCTGGCCAAGTTTAATGAGCTGGTCAAGTTTTCTCATTTTCGTGTGACGAGGCCGGTTCCCATTTTCTTAGCTGTTAAGTTCCGTAGGGGACTTAATGAGGACATTGCTGGTCACCTTGCTGGTTCTGCTTCGAGAGACTTCGGGGCTCTGGTGTAGCAGTGTCGTGATATTGAGGATTTCTATAGCGCGAGTAAGGCCAAGAAGGCAAAGATTGAGGTGCCATAGGGTACTGGTGGTTCCATTTCCTGGAGAGATAGGAAGTTTGGGAACAAAGGAAAAGGAAAACAATTGGCGGCTAAGCAAGAGCCAAATCAGTTCAAGAAGACTTCTGCTCAGGGGAGTGCAGTGAGACCTCCTGCTCCCAGATGCTCGGGATACGGGAAGTCACATTTTGGCCTGTGTTCTACAGGCCAGTTGATATGTTTCCAGTGTGGCAAGGAGGGCCACTACTCCAGAGATTGCCCGTCAGCGACGGCGAGAGCTGCTGCAGTACAGGCAGTTCCTTTGCAGATGGTTCCTGTAGTGGCACCAGCAATGTGACCTGCTACTGGGCGTGTGTACACCCTTGATCGTCAGCAGTCGGATAGAGCTCCGAACTTAGTCAGAGGTACTGTTACAATTGGTGGTCCAGCAATTGATGTGTTATTTGATTCCGGGGCAACGCATTCGTTTGTTGCTACCCCTATTGCTGTGGGGCTTGAGTTGCCCAGTGATGTGCTTTCTCCACCGATGCGGGTGACCACCGCCAATGGAGAAAAGTGTTTGACCTCCACTGTCCATCGCGATGTAGCATTTCAGTGGGATGGCTGTGACTTCTCGGTAGATCTGATAGGATTACCGATGGCCAACTTGGAGATTATTCTGGGCATGAATTGACTGTCCAGAAACTATGCATTGATTGATTGCTGTGCCAAGAGATTGGTGATATCTCAGAGTGGGTCCACAGCTAGTTCCTCACCGTTCATTTCAGTCCTGTAGGCGAGGAGTGCCTTGAGAGTAGGGGCATTTGGCTATGTCATGTTGGAGGTTTGGTGAGTAAGACACAAGAGGATCTCACTAGCGTTCCTGTGGTAAGGGAATTCCTCGAGGTGTTTCCCGAGGAGATTCCCGAGTTTCCACCGCATAGGGAGATAGAGTTCTCCATTGACTTGTTGCCTGGTGTGGGGCCTATTTCATTAGCTCCATATTGGATGTCGCCACCGGAGTTGGCTGAGCTGAATAAGCATATTGAGGATCTTTCGGCGAAAGACTTCATTCGGCCGAGTGTGTCTCCTTGGGGAGCACCGGTCATATTCGTGAAAAAGAAAGATGGGACTATGCGATTGTGCACCGACTACAGGCAGTTGAACAAGGTGACAATCAAGAACGAGTATCCCCTTCCACGCATTGATGATTTGCTGGATCAGCTCAGGGGTGCTTGCGTGTATTCGAAGAATGATCTCCGGTCCGGATACCATCAGATTCGGGTAAAGCCGGAGGATATCCCTAAGACCGCGTTTTGTTCGAGATACGATCATTATGAGTACTTGGTGATCCCGTCTGGACTCACCAATGCACCCGCAGTGTTCATGGACTACATGAACAGGATCTTCCAGCCATACCTGGATCAGTTTGTGATCGTCTTCATTGACGACATCTTGATTTACTCTAAGACAGAGGAAGAGCATACTGAGCACTTAAAGATTGTGTTGCAAGTGTTGAGAGAGAAAAAGTTGTATGCAAAGTCGTTGAAATGTGAGTTTTGGCTCAAGTCGGTGAAATTTCTGGGTCAAGTGATTTTCATTGATGGAGTTGCAGTTGATCCTAACAAGATTGAGGCCGTGATGGATTGGGAGAGGCCCAAGACGGTTACAGAAGTGAGAAGCTTCTTAGGTTTGGCAGGGTACTACAGGAGGTTCATTGAAGGATTCTCCAAGATGGTGTTACCGATGACTCGCCTTACCAGAAAGGAGACTCCATTTTTGTGGACACATGAATGTGAGGAGTGCTTCCAGGAGTTGAAGGAGAGACTGATCCTGTGTTGGTCCTTCCTGATCCTGCGGAGCAGTTTGAGCTCTATTATGATGCCTCTGGGAAGGGGCTAGGCTGTGTGTTGATGCAGAAAGGGAAAGCTGTTGCTTATGCTTCGAGGCAATTGAAGCCTCATGAGGAGAACTACCCGACTCACGACTTGGAATTGGCAGCTATTGTATTTGCTTTCAAGATTTGGAGGCATTATCTGTATGGCATGAGGTTTGCTGTATTCAGTGACCACAAGAGTTTGAAGTATCTGTTTGACCAGAAGGAGTTGAACATGAACAGAGGAGATGGATGGAGTTTTTGAAGGATTACAACTTTGAGTTGAGGTACCATCCTGGCAAGGCCAATGTGGTAGCTGATGCTTTGAGCCGGAAATCCGTGAGCTTATCCAGCTTGATGACGAGCAACTATGATGTGATAGAAAAGTTCCGAGACCTGAGAGTGAACTCCTTATTTGGGGGCGCACTGCTCGAGATGGATACAGTAGAAGTTATTAATGAGTTAATGGAAAAGATTAAAGAGGCGCAAGTACAAAGAGAGTGCCTTGATTATGTGAAGAACCAAGACGGTGTGTCTTGGAATGATGATGGGTTGCTGCTGTTTCAGAAGAGGGTTGTAATCCCTCGAGGGCCATTGACTGAGGAGGTTATGGTAGAGGCTCATAAGGGCCAGTTTACTATCCACCCTGGTGCTACAAAAATGTACCAGGACCTAAAAAGAAATTTTTGGTGGCCGAGCATGAAGAAAGACATAGAGGTCTATGTGTCCAAGTGCCTTATATGTCAGAAAGTGAAGATTGAGCACCAGAAACCGTCTGATAAGCTTCAACCTCTTGAGATTCCATAGTGGAAGTGGGAGAGCATTTCCATGGACTTCGTGGTGGGGTTGCCGAAGACTCAGGCGGGTTGTGATTCTATCTGGGTCATTGTGGACAGGCTGACGAAGTCTGCCTATTTTCTTCCAGTGAAGGTGAGCTTCACTACAGAGCAGTTGGCCAAGCTATATGTCCACGAGATTGTGAGGGTTTATGGGGTGCCCGAGAGTATCATCAGTGATAGGGACCCGAAGTTCACTTCTCGGTTCTGGGAGGCACTGCAGGGAGCTTTTGGTACATAGTTGAGATTGAGTACCGCCTATCACCCTCAGACTGAGCGGACCATCCAGACATTGGAGGACATGTTGAGGGCTTGCACGATGGAGCAGGGTTCAGCATGGGATAGGTACCTTCCGTTGGTGGAATTTTCGTACAACAACAGTTTTCATGCTAGCCTGGGCATGGCACCCTACGAGGCACTGTATGGTATGAGGTGTCGGACCCCTACCTGCTGGTTTGAGGTTAGAGACAAAGAGCTTTGTGGCTTGGACTTTGTCCAAGATACTATCCAGCAAATCCAGATGATCAGGGAAAAGTTGAAGCAGGCGCAGAATCGCCAGAAGAGTTATTATGATGTCAAGCATCGTCAACTGGAATTCAGTAAGGGTTAGCACGTGTTTGTGAGACTTTAACCTGTCACCAGTGTTGGACGAGCACTCCGAGTGAGGAAGTTGAGCCCGTGATTTATTGGGCCATACCAGATCCTTGGTAGAGTAGGACCTGTTGCCTATCGATTTTCCTTGCCTCCGAACTTGGCCAACATCCACGACGTGTTTCACGTGTCTCAGCTTCAGAAGTACATAGCGGATCCTTCGCATGTGGTGCAACCAGATGATGTGGAGGTTGGGGAGAACCTAAAGACTCCCGTCGGACCACTCAAGATTCTCGATCGAGGCGAAAAGCGGCTTAGAAGTAAGACTATTCCGATGGTCAAAGTGCAGTGGACTGGACGTAGTCCTGAGGAGTGTACATGGGAGCGAGAGGACGAGCTTCTCCGGCAGTATCCTGACTTTCGAGACAGGTATGTTTCTAATTTTGAGGACAAAATCCTTAAAAATGTGGGTGAATGTAAAAACCTGCACCGCTAATTAAGGTGATTAATTAAATAAATGTGATAATTAGGAAATAATTCCATAATTGACCCTAATAATTATTATGAGGCTCTAATAATTATAGTAATTAGGTAATAATGCTGAAAGTCGCTTTTCGGGCGAAAAGCGTAGATACTGATTCTGCTACCCGGTATAAATGCGTACCGGTGAAGTATCCCAGAAAATTATAATAAATATATGATAATTACTCGAATAATATGTAGGACTTGTAAAATAAGTTTCAAGTCAAAATAATGAGAACTGGTGCCAGAATTGATACTGGCTATGGAAAAGCTCGTACCAGAAAGGTGCTCCGAAAAATAAAACAAAAATATGAAAAATCTTTCGAAAAATGAGTAGGTCAAGATTCCAAAGTTTGGGATTAAAATCTTTTGCGTAGCTATTAAGGCTATTACTGCGCGTTAAGACTTAAATGCCTATTTATACATTAGTTGGCACAATTTTCTAGGTCATTGTGCAGCCACTCTACGTGTAACTTAGAGGCCAGCTGCTGCCACCACCTTTCCTTAGCCTCCCATGCTTGTTTTGTGCAAAGTCTTCATCTTTTCATCTTTGTTTCACCATCTAAACACTTGGTTGAGGGTGTGTGGGCTTTGTGAAGAGGGTGAGTGCTCCATTCTGAGTTGTGGTTGTTGTTGGTGAGGTGTTGAGGGGCTGAGTTGGTGTCCCTTGGTGAGAGCTCTTGTTCTTGGCTTGTGAGCTATAAAGTGTCAACCTTTTTGAAGAAAAAACATACCTTGTGGAACCATTTTCGTGTTCTGAGTTTGGTCAGATTTGAGGAGCCATTTGGGAGCTCCCAAGGCACTTTGTGCTGCTGTTTTGAGCTTGGGGTAAGTTCCCTATCATGATCATGGGTTTTAATGCTTTAAAAGTGGAGTCTTTGCATGCTAATGGTTAAAATGAAGTAACCAACACCTGAGTGAACTTGTATATGCTTAAAAATGGATCCTTGGACGTGTTTAAGTAACAAAAGTTGGACCTTTGGACCGGATATTCACGAAATGCAGAAAATGCATTCTGTCATGAAATATCCGGATATTTGTCGAGCAGATATCCGGATATTGGATATCCGAATATGGGGATCTGGATATCCGGATATTGTATATCCGGATATGGTCAGTAAGATATCCGAATATCGCATATCCGGATATGCCCCCGAGGAATATCCGGATATTCTGGGATTTCGAAGAACAGTAGCTGTACTATTCATACAGTAGACTATTGGGGGTTTGTGGACCCTAGATTAAGGAAGTTGGACTTCTGTAATTAATGAACTAAGTCAGAATCATGTGATTAAGGGCTTATGGCTTTGTTTGAAGCCTTAAGACGTAAAACGTAATGGAAAGGCGTGGTCTTTAAGTTGTATGCTTGTTGTGCATATTTGATGATATATTATTGGTCTACAACAGAATGTGATACTGTTGTGTTTGGACTTTGAGAGCGGTTGGACTCTTGGCTTGGATTGATTGCTTGCAAGGTAAGCTTTCGTGTCCTCGGTTTAGCTATGTTGTGGTTCCCCCGTATCCCATGGGGATATGGTTTATGCATGATGTGTTACATGCTTTTGATGTTTTGGAAATGTTGTTGAGCTGTTATATGCAATGTGCTGTTATGATATGCATGTGAGTCCACCTATACGGTAAGCCTAAGTATGTGGTACATACAATAGGGTGAGGCTGTGGCTGAGGTGCAAGCGGTGTTCCTTGTACTTACTATGTGGGTAATAGACGTATTCCTGCATTTCTCTGGCCAGTAGAATTGTGATAACTCATATGGCATGGATATCTGTTGCACTCATATTTTTGGAACTTATACTGGAAATTATTGCTTTTAGAACTTATATTGAACATGTAAGTGAGCTTGGGGTGGAAGATCCTTGAGGACCCCTTGTCTTACTGAGATTTCTTGTTAGAGATCTCACCCCACGTTTGGGGACGCTTATTTTAGGTTTTGGGAACCCAGGGGTTGAGACTCCTAGTGGCAGGAGGCCAGAGTTGAGTTAGATATTGTTGTACATGCTGACATGACTGGATATTGGTTGCTGTTTATGTTTTCTGTTATTCTTATGATATTTGAGTTGAGACTGTTGTTTGGCATTTATGGCCTTATTTGGTGAGCATGGGGTTTGTCCATGCTACAGAGACTTGAGTATGTCTTGTTTAAGTTAAAGTTGTATTAATGTATCAGGATTTTGGTCCAGGCTATGTGTTGTAGTCCTGTGATTTAGATATTCACTTTATATTTATATATGAGTTATTCAGTTAGTTGTCTTGCAATTTACATACAGGCGTTATTTTATGAAATTGATTAAGTAATCAACTTGGCTAAGGTTAATGACGTCATAATTGAATTAAAGAAAAAAGTTATTCCGCATTTTAATTAAGCATGGCTTAATACGATAGTATGTTAACAGACCGGGTTAACACGGGCTGTTACAATCCCCATGCTCACCCATATCCAAAATGATAAAATGAGGCATATGCAATTGGATTCCAAAATACAACTAATTCCAAGGGACCTATGATTACATATGAACAACAAAAGCATGGTAAATACAACTACATGCAATACCATGTTCATATACTAAGTCCTCTACACAATGAATGTCCACAAAATATAGAAATCTCTCAAAATGACATATGAATCTCATGCATCAAATCTATCTCCTCCAAGATGCCATGCTCTCCATATGCACATCATCCTCAACTCATCCACTAAGCGGGCCTCTTGCCCGAAGATCCTCCATGCTCACTATAACCTGAAATGATGTCCCCAAATATGGGGTGAGATATACAAATATATCTCAGTAAACCAAGGGTACTAGAGGATCACTCTACCCCATGGCTCACTCAATGTGCAACAGATAACATCATGTAAAATGCGTAACATACAAAATCACCAAGCAACTGGGCACAAATCCAAGAACATCCACTTAAGGATTTCGTTCATGGACCCCATCATATAACTCTCGGGAAGCTTCCTGGTGCCTCTCCCATGGATGAGACGACCCCATGGCAAAACCCAACTTGAACTCCTCATGAGCCCTATCCAGCGGAAGTCCCACGTTTGGATCATCCTGGTACCGTTCCCAGAGTCGGCCCCACGGCGAAACCCGACCGGAATCCCCAAAGGATATCGCCAGCGGAAGTCCAAACAAACACACATCTACTGGCCAGAGATCACAAAATTTAACACACAACATGCTCCAAGTATGTCACACAATCAAGCAATAATGCATGAATATACATATTCACACAATGTCCAAAGGCACAAAATCCAACCACAACCTTCCACTAGGGGTGGTGGAGCACACAAGGGATTAAAACCCAAGTTCCAAAGGTTTACCTCAAGTCCGAAGCAAAGATCCACAACGTACGCTCCAAGTTTAGTCTGTTTCTATCGCGTCTGTGAGAGGCAACCTATATGATCAAACAACAATGATCATCAACATATTTCCAACACAAATCAATTCATTTTCAATTTACTAATACCCACACCCATTCATTTAGGCCAAAAGGCTATTTCGCACTTATTTTTCCTTAGAGTTCCATATAGGTCGAATTCCTACACACATCACTATCCAACAATCTTCCTTCCACTTCCATTACATAACACCAACTTACCATCCATTTAAACACCATTTTCAACCATACAACCTCAACTACACCATTTCTACATCATCACAACATCCATGACCTCAATAGGTCGAATTACCCATGGACTCATGCTCCAAGGTTTTTAATCCAATCCAACACTTACACATATCATACATTCCTATAATTAATTCATACCATTACTCCACAATTCAATTACACAATCCTATCATCATGCCATCTCACAAAGTATTCAAATTCAATCACAAATTTTCGTAAGTTATCCAATAATTTTAATGAGTTTAATCACTCTAACACATCATTTTAAGCCACTTTTATCTAATACACATTTTCCATTTG
Organism: Gastrolobium villosum; assembly: GCA_032173675.1. Lineage (NCBI taxonomy): Eukaryota > Viridiplantae > Streptophyta > Magnoliopsida > Fabales > Fabaceae > Gastrolobium > Gastrolobium villosum. Next base: position 76,400 of record JAVKPL010015024.1, on the reverse strand, counting down.
AGTCCTCTAACCATATCAATTCAAGAACACAACCCTAGGTCACATAATCAATCAAATTCAAAATCAAAGATTGGAGAGAAAACCTTACTACCAATCAACTCCTAGGCAACCCAAGAACAAGTTTCAACACTTGAACGGTCCAAAACCGCCACCAACCACCACCAAAATGCCCAAAACCGCCACCCACAATAGGAGAATGATATCCTTGCACACTCAATTTCGTGCCTCACTCAACTTTGATGTTTTACACTTTTGGATTTGAGTAGGTTTTGATGGAGTTTCTGTGGTTTTAAGTTTGGAAGCAAAGCTTCCATCTCCAACCATGGAGGACGCGTGAGAGAGGAGGTAAGAGGAGATAGAAAATGTTGAATTTGTGTCTCACATGGTCCAACTGTCACTTAAGTCACTTAAAGTGGGTCCCACATGTCACTTAACTTTCTTAAATCACCCAATTTAACCCACAAATTCATAACCTATGTATTCTTCTCGTGCACATCATATTTTTACTTTAAAAAAATACTGATCATAACTTTACGCTTATTGGTACAATTATACCGCAGTATTTTACACCGGTAAAATCACTATTCATCAAATTTTCTGAAACTTGCCTGTTCACTCGATTTTTTGTTCTTAATATATTTCCAGCATTATTTTTATCATTTGAGACCTTCTACTCAATTTTTCTTTCCTAGGGTTACGTATTTGGTAAATTACCATTTTGCCCTTTTTACGCAGTTTGACCTTAATTTCAGAATTTTCACTAATCCTTCCCTTTTAAATCACCTTATCATAAATAATTATGCATTTAGAAATACAAGGTGTTATACACAAAATCGTGGCATTTCAACTCAAATTTTCCTAAGTTATAATCCGAATTTCATCAATAATTTTTATGACATCAATCACTCTAAAACATCATTTAAGCCACATTTGTCTAATACACAATTTCAACTTGAGCTCTCTAACTACATCAATTCATACAACCCACTCTAGGTCACCAAAATTAAAATTCATGATTCACTCCATGAAATATGTTGAAATATACTCACAAGCTAGGCTAAACACTCCTCCAAGTGAAACCCAAGCAATGGCTTGAACACACAACTCCAAAAACCCCAAAAATTCCTCCAAGGTCGCGGCTGTTCTTGTCACTTTTCTCCTAATCTAGCGAGTTTCAAGGCTCAATAATACCATGGTTATGTTTGGATGATGATTTCCAACAACTTTGGTGACAAACTTTGTTGGATTTGAGTAAGTATGGATGGAGTTATGAGAGAAAGAAGATTTGGAAGGAAAATGGCATTGGAGGGAGGGTGAGGCACAATTTTGAGGAGAGAGAGGGAGGAAAAATGTAACAGCCCGTTGTACACTAGTATTGTTAACATTAATTATGAAATTAAGCGCAGTTACAATCACAACAATTCATCTTATAAAAAATGCGAGTAGATTTTTTCCATTTATTACGTGAGCATTTAAAACCGTAAAAGCGTAATAAATAAAATTTGTGACCGTAACTGTAAAATATTTGTGAAATAATTAATTAAACTATTTTTACATCTTATATTACTTCTCTCAAGTCACTAAGGGATTCCCATAAACTCACTTAGCCAATTTCTCACTTTTACGTTTTCTACATATCCGAACATGGTTCGGTCTCTGAATTTCTGCGGACAAACTCCATGGCGTGAACCTCTCATCTTTGGGTATGTTATTTTACTCTCAATTACATTTCTAGGAAGCTATCACATGAGTTATTTCGATCTCGTTTGCTCCGGATATCGCCGTTTGAAGTTGGACAAGCAAAGCTGTCAGCCAACCCCAAAATAGCTCCAAACATCCCTCATTCATTCAAATACTGCAGAAAATCCACTCAACCAATTGCTCTCAAATTCTTATACAAGAAACTAGACACCTCAATCTTCAATATTATATATCATACACTTGATTTGACCAAGAAAAGAAGCGGGAATAATTTTCCCAAAACCGGTCCAGAACTTCCACAAGTGCAGTAAGCAACTGGGCAGTTTGCGTTCCCTTCCTTCTACAGGCCGACTTCCAACCCATAATTCCACCAAATTTTACCACAAGATAGAGGACATCTCAAACTTCTAAACGGCATATTGCACGTCCCTATCGGACCTCTGTGGAGGGAGATATGCTCTCCCGAAGTTCGCCTAAATTCTGCCAATTTACCAAAAATTCGCCAGAGTTTCCTTTATTTTTACAAAATTCCCCAAATTTGCCAATGTGTTCTAAGACCTCAAGTGTACCTAATAATCAATGGGTGGCACACACAAGGACCAACAATGCCTTGGGGCACTTACAACTCATCACAGTTTATTTTACTTACACAATACGTATCACATTGCTTCCTTGATTAATACTTAATACGTTTCAATCATCAAAGTCCAATTGCATGCATTTGCTAATCATATACATAATCATAATCCTAAAATTGGCCTATTGCCCTTCCATCATATTACATATGCTTCACATTACACAAGATCCAAATACAATATGTACAATTTGTTAGCATATGGGTGTCCTAGAGACAATCTTTTGATTAAATAAAGGACACTAGATATAGAACTTTGTTTGTCGCAAATAAATGAAAGCACTATTTATTCAGTATCATATTGTGTCTCGATATTACTGTTAATATTATATGAACAAACTGGATAAACCCCTTGGAATAGAACATGTATCTCTTGAGTATCTGTGATGAGATCACGATCATGAGAGTATAGCTCGCACTGAACAGACCCAAAAAGAGACTCTATGAGGAAATCTCACAGATAGTGTCATTAGAGTAATCTCTTTATGTTTGGGTATGTCTTTCCTTAGACCAGAAGTTATTTCCTAGACTGTGTTCTTGAAGGCATGTTTTGATTGTATGCCTCGTCTGCCTGAAACATGGAGACTCATAGGTATACTGTTGGGCGTGTCCTTAAAGGGCACAGGGCTAGGGTAATAAGCTGAAGGAATTCGTCAAATCTCTGTGAGAGATTAGGTTATCTGTAAACCGGAGAAATCGGGATGACATTTACAGGGACTCGGGAATCTATGCATAGTAAAAGATATCATAAGATGATCTGCCTTTAGAGTCAATAAATTGAAGATTCCCTATTTCGAATAAAGCTTACCCTAAACCGCAGGGGTTGACACATTTCCTTACCCTAGGTCAATGGGAAGATAACCGAGACGAAAGGAAATACATACGGTAACCAAATATATGCAATAGGATGATCAAGTCATTAATCTGACTAGTTCTGGGGCAACAAAGCATTGCTAGTGCTCTGTGTTGTCATTAATTGGGTTGTGGGCTTGTTGGGCCCAAGCCCAGTTATGTCAGAAGCTAAGTTGGACCTAATGGGTCACACACTAACACCTTGTAGTCATGATGGACTAGCTTTAAAGGTATTGGGCCTAATAATGGTTGTTAGCCCAAGAAGCTGTTTAGAAGCCCACCTAAATGGATGGGTGGTGCATGGAGCTTAGTAATGGGCTTGGATAGTCCAAGCCATTACTAATTAATTTAATTAGTTAAATTAATAATCAAATATTTGAATTTCGAATTTTGAATTTGAAATTTGAATTTTGAAATTTGAATTTGGAATTTGAATTTTGAAATTCGAATTTTGAATTTGAAATTGGAAATTTGAAATTTGAATTTGGAATTTGAATTTTGAAATTCGAATTTTGAATTTGAAATTTGAAATTTTGAATTTTGAATTTCGAATTTGAATGTTTGAACATTTGAATTCAAGTGTTTGAATTGGAATTTGAATTGGCTTTGAAAAGTTGTTTCATAACAAAAGGATAAGACAGGATCTTATTGGAACATATTCCTTGGATCAAGAAGCATCTTTTGAGCACATTCTTGGGCTGTTTGGGGCGCAAATTTGAGTGATAAGAATGTCATCTTATCACTTAAAACAAAGCTCCATTCAGATTTGGTGGTTGAGGGAATCAGTGGGTGAGTTGATTCAAATTTTGAATGCAACTACTCAATATATTTGGACCCCTTTCAGGGCTGAATTATGCGCATGAAAAGTATACTATATGATAGTTTATGAATTTAAGTTTAAATTATTTTGAACTTAATTTCATGAGGATAAGATTGGAGGTTGTTGGCAAAATTGGTTTTGCAACAGCTCCACCTTATCCTCCCCTGTTACATGCGCAAAATTCAAATAAGTTTGAAAGTTGGTCCCAACTGAGTTGTGGAGCACCACCATGTAGAAGAGTTTTGAGTAGCATTGGTGGTGGGAGATAATCATATGCTTAATTATTTATTCCTTTTAAGGGTTCCTTTTATTTTAGGGTTAATTAGGTCCCATCAAACGCATATTGTAAGTTATCATGCTAGTCGTTACCTATGTCAAACATCTATCGGTATACACTAGTCGCTATTGGACAAACATAATAACCATACAAAACGCGGTTTGCCCAATTCATGCATACTAGACGTTCTAATCATACATGCATATAAACAGTTTATATTGAGATAGTCATGGTGCTCGCGCTTTTGTCCTTTTTGCTTCTTTAAGCAACGGCCGCTTGTCGTCTATACGCCACTAGCCTATTTCTCTAATTACACATAATTAAAGAAACTCCAAAACATCTTTGGAGGGAAAAAATTACAAAATTTAAATTACAAATACACTTGTAAATTAAAGGGCGCGATTACACATTAATTTAAAATCCAAAAATTCAAATCCGGGCACCATGAACATCCCCTTCCTGTTTGTACCTGAAAAGTTCAAAACTTGCAAACACAAACATTATATTATCACATAATATTTTCACATATATTTTGACATTTAATATTTAAACATCAAAATAACATCAAGATTCATAATCTTAAATTTCTCAATTGGCCGAATTTAAAAACAATTTTAATTCAAATTTTGTTAATTCTTTCTCAAAGAAAACAAAATTAAACCATACATGTAGCCATAAACTCCTTCATGGCCGAATCATATAGGTGACTATATGATAAATTTTGTCACAAAATTTCATGCATATAAACATGACACAATTCATGGAGAAAAATAAGAAATCATTCAAGGTACTCTTAGTACCCTCCATGGCCGAATCTACCCTTTCAAAAAGGGTGTTCCTTTTAAAACTTTCATAAAGAAAAAGAAACTAAACCATGATGCATAATGTTTTATGAACACAAAATCAAATTTACATGTTCATAAAAACAAAAACTTTAACACTTTAAAGGATTTGTGATTCAAAATCCATATGCAGAATTTAAACTTTAAACCTTTAAAGATTTTTGACCGTGAAACAAGGTACCATCACCCGCCGATGGTAAAGCAACCGGGCTCTGATACCACTTGAAAGTAAACTGTCCTTTGAAGGCCGATGCATGTAAGGTGTAAAAACAAAATTTTTACTGCGGAAACACACATAGGTTCATGCTTTAAGACAACATGATGTTTCCTTGTTTTTGGCCTGATCAGTCAGGGAGATCATATGTCAGGCTTGAAGGGTTCAAACCCTCTAATGGTGATCCACACCACCGTTCGTCAATGATGCAAGAACTCCTTCTTGAAAGCCACCAGATGAACACCACTGTGAGGCTTGCTATGCGCACAAGTGGTGAAGGTGGAGGCTAGGTATTCTGTTTGGAGAGGTGTAGTGAACTACCCTACAGAATGATGCATGAGATGAAGGAGAGTAGGCTAGGTTTTCTTAACAAAACCCTAAGGTGAGGAACCACTGTTATATGCGCACACCTTGATGAGAGGACACTTAGGGTGCTGGTTTAATGCTTAACTAAGACATAAGTTGCAGGCACAGCCAGGCTTATGTGCTTAGGGTAATGGTGCTAGGTTGGTTGCATGAGATGCACCACTAAGTGACAAAGAGTTGTCAACCTAATGTTAAGAGAGGGTATGAGATACTGTTGATAAAGATCAACCCATTATTTAAATTAATCTTGCGGTCTCAGATGGAGATTAAAATAAATAATCGCACTCTTAATCCCACTAAGGTAAAATCTAAAGTAGATTAACCCTAAGTCAAAAAAGGAAGGGTCATTGACTTAGATAAAATAGTGGGAGGGGCAAATTATTTAAAGTCTTTAATAATTTGCTTTTAACTACATAACTGTATATTAACTAAAACTATCTTTACATCCTTTTCAGCTTATAGTATGACTAATCCACTGTCACTGCGTTCAATACTCGATACGAATAAACTGACCGGTTCAAATTTTATGGACTGGTGTCGGAACCTAAGAATTGTTCTAAGGACCGAAAAGATTGCCTACATTTTAGATGCTGTAATACCCGTAGCTCCACGGGAAGGGGAAGAAGGGTTTGCGGAATTTGATTTCGTAACCCATCAACAGCACTTGGATGACAATGTGATGGCAGTATGCATCATGTTGGCATCCATGTCGCCTGAACTGCAAAAGTAGCATGAGCATATGGATGCTCCCTCTATTATCGTACATCTCAAGGAGTTGTATGATATTAAAGGCAGGCATGAGAGGTATGAGGCCTCAAGAGAACTGTTCTCTTGTAGGATGACTGAGAGCATGTCTGTTGGCAGCCATGTTCTCAAGATGATCGGGCTGATTGAGAAGCTAGGAAACCTAGGCTTCATCATGGATGCCGAGCTAAGTAATGACTTAGTCCTCACCTCACTTCCACCTTCCTTCAGTCAATTCATCATGAATTACAATATGCATGGGATGCAAGTGAGCTTGCCTGAGTTGTTAAGCATGTTAACAACAGCTGAAGTGTCTATCAAGAAGGATATGACACATGCTCTTTTGATTGGTGGGCCTAGCAAGGCCAAGGGAAAAGGTAAGGAGCCTGCAAAAGGTGACCCCCTTAAGCCCAAAGGAAAATCCAAGAAGAAGAAGGGCAAGAAGAAGGGTAAGAAGGCACCTAAGGACAAGGGTGATGTTGAGTGCTTCCATTGTGGCAAGAAAGGCCACTGGAAGAGGAATTGTCCAGACTACCTGAACAATGTGAAGGACAAGAAGCATGGTGATGCTTCTGCCTCAGGTATTTTCATGATTGAGATAAATTATTCTTATGCTAATCCAACCTCATGGGTATTGGATACCGGATGTGGTTCTCATATCTGCAATATGTTGCATGTACTTAGGAGCCCAAGGAGATTGGATAGAAACGAGGTGGATCTCCGCGTTGGTAATGGAGCAAGGGTTGCTGCTCATTCAGTTGGAGATGCTGACCTTATTTTGCCTACGGGCCTTTTATTGCATTTGAGTAATTGTCTTTATGTTTCGCATATTTCTAGAAACATTATTTCAATTTCTTGTTTAGAACAAGATGGTTATACTTTCAGTATTAGGGATGGTACTTTTTATATCATTTTGAATGATATGGTTTATGGTACTGCTTCTTTAATAATGGATTGTATGTGTTGGAAATGAGAAATGAAGTGCTCAATATAGATGTGAAACGACCTAGGACGGATAATCAATCTTATCTTTGGCACTGTAGACTAGGGCACATGAATGAAACAAGATTGTCTAGGATGCATAGAGATGGATACCTGGACTCCATGGATTTGGAATCCTATGGACAGTGTGAATCTTGTCTAGCTAGGAAAATGATTCGACAAAAGCCCAAAGGGCTTGAGAGTCATAGGGCTAGTGAGTTATTAGAACTCATTCATACTGATGTATGTGGCTCAATGTCTATTGAGGCTAGAGGTGGATATTCCTATTTCATTACCTTTACAGATGACAAATCAAGATTTGGGTATATATAGCTAATGAGATATAAATCTGAAGCTTTTGAAAAGTTCAAAGAGTTTAGGAATGAAGTGGAGAAACAGTGTGGCAAGTTGATTAAGACATGACGATCAGATCGTGGTGGTGAATATTTGAGCCACGAGTTTCAGGATTATCTGAGAGAAAATGGAATTCTTTCACAACTTACCGCTCCTTACACACCACACCAAAACGGTGTCTCCGAAAGGAGAAACAGGACCTTGTTAGACATGGTTAGGTCTATGATGAGTGAGACTCAACTTCCAAAATCGTTTTGGGGATATGCCTTAGACACAACGGCATACCTTCTAAATAGGGTACCGTCTAAATCTGTTCAGACCACACCATATGAGATATGGAGTGGTAAGAGACCCAACCTGAGTTACCTCAGGTTATGGGGATCGCCAGCTTATGTCAAAGCATTGACATCTGACAAGACTAGTGCTAAGAGTACTAAATGTCTATTTGTGGGGTATCCTAAAGGTGAAAGTAAACTGGCCTTTGAAGGCCGATGCATGTAAGGTGTAAAACAAAAAATTTTACTGCGGAACATACATGCACACATAGGTTCATGCTTTAAGACAGCATGATGTTACCTTGTTTTAGGCCTGATCAGTCAGGGAGATCAGATGTCAGGCTTGAAGGGTTCAAACCCTCTAATGGTGATCCACACCACCGTTCGTCAATGATGCAAGAACCCTTTCTTGAAAGCCACCAGATGAACACCACAGTGAGGCTAGCTATGCGCACAAGTGGTGAAGGTGGAGGCTAGGTATTCTGTTTGGAAAGGCGTAGTTAGCTACCCTACAGAATGGTGCATAGATGGAGGAGAGTTGGCTAGGTTTTCTCAAAAACCCTAAGGTGTGGAACAAGTGTTATGTTATATGCGCACACTTGGAGAGGAGGAGGGACTTAATTCATTCAAAATGAAAAACAAACTTTCAAATTATTTTGAAATTTGCGCATAGAACAGTGAGATAAGGTGGAGCTGTTGCAAAACTAACTTTGCCAACAACCTCCAATCTTATCCACATGAAATTAAGTTCAAAATAATTTAAACTTAAATTCATAAACTATCATATAGTATATACTTCTCATGCGCATAATTCAGCCCTAGAAGGGGTCCAAATATATTGAGTAGTTGCATTCAAAATTTGAATCAACTCACCCACTGATTCCCTCAACCACCAAATCTGAATGGAGGTTTGTTTTAAGTGATAAGATGACATTCTTATCACCTAAAACTTGCGCACCAAACAGCCAAGGAAGTGCCTCCAAAGATGCTTCTTGATCCAAGGAATATGCTCCAATAAGATCCTGTCCCATCCTTTTGTTATGAAACAACTTTTCAAAACCAATTCAAATTTGGATTCAAACACTTGAATTCAAACGTTCAAACATTCAAATTCAAAATTCAAAATTCAAAATTTCAAATTCAAAATTCGAATTTCAAAATTCTAATCCAAATTCAAATTTCAAATTTCAAATTTCAAATTCAAAATTCGAATTTCGAAATTCAAATTCTAAATTCAAATTTCAAAATTCAAATTTCAAATTCAAAATTCGAAATTCAAATAATTGATTATTAATTAAACTAATTAAATTAATTAGTAATGGCTTGGACTATCCAAGCCCATTACTAAACTCCATGCACCATCCACCCATTTAGATGGGCTTCCAAACAGCTTCTTGGGGTAACAACCTTTATTAGGCCCAATACCTATAAAGCTAGTCCATCATGACTACAAGGTGTTAGTGTGTGACCCATTAGGTCCATCTTAGCTTCTGACATAACTGGGCTTGGGCCCAACAAGCCCACAACCCAATTAATGACAACACAGAGCACTAGCAATGCTTTGTTGCCCCAGAACTAGTCAGATTAATGACTTGATCATCCTATTGCACATATTTGGTTACCGTATGTATTTCCCTTCGTCTCGGTTATCTTCCCATTAACCTAGGGTAAGGAAATGTATCAACCCCTGCAGTTTAGGGTAAGCTTTATTCGAAATAGGGAATCTTCAATTTACTGACTCTAAAGGCAGATCATCTCATGATCTCTTTTACTATGCATAGATTCCCGAGTCCCTGTAAATGTCATCCCGATTTCTCCGGTTTACAGATAACCTAATCTCTCACAGAGATTTGACGAATTCCTTCAGCTTATTACCCTAGCCCTGTGCCCTTTAAGGACACGCCTAACAGTATACCTATGAGTCTCCATGTTTCAGGCAGACGAGGTATACAATCAAAACATGCCTTCAAGAACACAGTCTAGGTAATAACTTCTGGTCTAAGGAAAGACATACCCAAACATAAAGAGATTACTCTAATGACACTATCTGTGAGATTTCCTCATAGAGTCTCTTTTTGGGTCTGTTCAGTGCGAGTTATACTCTTATAGGTCCACCCACGACTTTAGCTAAGATATCTCCATATCTGCAGCTCATGAGGTCTTTACCTTGTATCCATATACAAGTAGATAAGTCATACTAGTCTTTACTCGAGATCACTGATCCCCAAACTCAGTGTCTCTAGACTAGGAACATATAATTAGGAATAGACAGGCAATATCCTTGAATCCTCATGATCGTGATCTCATCACAGATACTCAAGAGATACCTGTTCTATTCCAAGGGGTTTATCCAGTTCGTTCATATAATATTAACAGTAATATCGAGACACAATATGAAACTGAATAAATAGTGCTTTCATTTATTTGCGACAAACAAAGTTCTACATCTAGTGTCTTTTATTTAATCAAAAGATTGTCTCTAGGACACCCATATGCTAACAAGCTCCCACTTGGCCTAGAGCCAATCAGACCTAAGTCGTATGCCCAAAGCCTCATAATGACTATCATGTTTTCTCTGAGAAACAGCCTTTGTCAGAGAATCGGCCAGGTTATCGTCTGTGGGAACATAATCCTTTTTTACATCATTCCTATCAATGATTTCTCTAATCAAATGATATCTGCGGAGCACGTGTTTAGATCTTTGATGAGACCTAGGTTCCTTTGACTGCGCAATGGCTCCTGTGTTGTCGCAAAGCAACTGTATGGGCTCATTCACGCTTGGAACCACCCTTAGTTCATTTATGAACTTCTTGATCCACACTGCCTCCTTAGCTGCTTCTGAAGCAGCTATGTATTCAGCCTCTGTCGTTGAATCTGCTGTTGTTTCCTGCTTGGAACTTTTCCAAGACACTGCCCCACCATTTAAGGTGAATACGAATCCTGACTGTGACTTGCAGTCATCTTTGTCACTCTGAAAGCTGGCATCAGTGAACCCTTTCACTGTTAACTCATTAACGCCACCATAGACCAAAAACGCATCCTTAGTTCTTCTTAAGTATTTAAGGATGGTTTTGACTGCCGTCCAGTGACCCTCTCCAGGGTCTGACTGGTATCTGCTCGTAATTCTTAAAGCATATGAGACATCTGGTCTCGTACATATCATGGCATACATGATGGATCCAATAGCCGAAGCGTATGGGATTCCACTCATGCGATCCTTCTCAGGCTGTGACTTAGGACACATAGCCCTTGATAGGTGTACCCCATGACTGACAGGAAGAAAACCCCTTTTCGACCCTTCCATGCTAAACCTCTTTAGCATCTTGTCAACGTATGTGGATTGAGATAAACCCAGCAGCCTCTTGGATCTATCTCTATAGATCTTTATACCAAGTATAAAAGCTGCCTCTCCCAAATCCTTCATGGTAAAGTTTTCTGAAAGCCACTCTTTCGTTATTTTTAATGTGGGGATGTCATTTCCTATTAGCAATATGTCATCTACATAAAGCACTAGGAAGACGACATTACTCCCACTAACCTTTCTGTAAACACAAGATTCATCCTCGTTCTTGATAAAACCGTTACTCTTAACGACTTCATCAAAACGTATATTCCAACTCCTTGATGCTTGCTTTAGCCCATATATTGACCTTTGTAGTTTGCATACCATATGCTCCTGATCTTTGTTTTCAAAGCCTTCAGGTTGTGTCATGTACACTTCCTCCTTCAAGAACCCATTCAAGAAGGCGGTCTTGACATCCATTTGCCAAATTTCATAGTCGTGGTATGCTGCTATTGCAAGCATGATCCTAATAGATTTGATCATGGCAACTGGTGAGAAAGTTTCATCATAGTCAACTCCTTGTCTTTGACGATACCCTTTCACCACCAACCTAGCTTTGTAGGTCTGAACGTTGCCATCTGCATCAGTCTTTCTTTTAAAGACCCATTTATTACCGATAGGAACTATTCCTTGCGGTTTAGGAACCAAGGTCCATACCTTGTTCTGATACATCGAATCCATTTCAGATTCCATGGCTTCAAGCCATCTTGAGGAGTCAACATCTTTGATCGCCTCCTCGTAGTTACTTGGTTCATCATCCTCAACAGTTTGCTGATTCTCAATCACAAACCCGTACCTTTCAGGTGGATGGATGACCCTCGTAGATCTACGGAGTTGTGTGTTTACTTCTCCATTGGAGAACGTCGCCTGCGGAGCAGACTCGGGTTCCTCAATCTGTTCTTGTGGATCTTGCACTTCTTCAAGATCAATCTTACTCCCACTGCCTCCTTGAGAGATCAAATCCTTCTCAAGGAAGTCAGCATTCTTTGACACAAACACTTTGTGTTCTTCCATGGAGTAGAAGTAGTATCCCTTAGTACCTTTAGGATACCCCACAAATAGACATTTAGTACTCTTAGCACTAAGCTTGTCTGATGTCAACGCTTTGACATAAGCTCGTGATCCCCATACCCTGAGGTAACTCAGGTTGGGTCTCTTACCACTCCATATCTCATATGGTGTGGTCTGAACAGATTTAGACGGTACCCTATTTAGAAGGTATGCCGCTGTGTCTAAGGCATATCCCCAAAACGATTTTGGAAGTTGAGTCTCACTCATCATAGACCTAACCATGTCTAACAAGGTCCTGTTTCTCCTTTCGGAGACACCATTTTGGTGTGGTGTGTAAGGAGCGGTAAATTGTGAGAGAATTCCATTTTCTCTCAGATAACCCTGAAACTCGTGGCTCAAATATTCACCACCACGATCTGATCGTAATGTCTTAATCATCTTGCCACGTTGTTTCTCCACCTCATTCCTAAACTCTTTGAACTTTTCAAACGCTTCAGATTTATATCTCATTAGGTATATATACCCAAATCTTGATTTGTCATCTGTAAAGGTAATGAAATAAGAATATCCACCTATAGCCTCAATAGACATTGGGCCACATACATCAGTATGAATGAGTTCTAATAACTCACTAGCCCTATGACTCTCAAGCCCTTTGGGCTTTTGTTGAATCATTTTCTCAGCTAGACAAGATTCACACTGTCCATAGGATTCCAAATCCATGGAGTCCAGGTATCCATCTCTATGCATCCTAGACAATCTTGTTTCATTTATGTGCCCTAGTCTACAGTGCCAAAGATAGGATTGATTATCCATCCTAGGTCGTTTCACATCTATATTGAGCACTTCATTTCCCATTTCCAACACATACAATCCATTTATTAAAGAAGCAGTACCGTAAACCATATCATTCAAAATGATAGAAAAAGTACCATCCCTAATACTGAAAGTATATCCATCTTGTTCTAAACAAGAAATTGAAATAATGTTTCTAGAAATTTGCGGAACATAAAGACAATTATTCAAATGCAATAAAAGGCCCGTAGGCAAAATAAGGTCAGCATCTCCAACTGAATGAGCAGCAACCCTTGCTCCATTACCACCGCGGAGATCCACCTCGTTTCTATCCAATCTCCTTGGGCTCCTAAGTACCTGCAACATATTGCAGATATGAGAACCGCATCCGGTATCCAATACCCATGAGGATGGATTAGCATAAGAATAATTTATCTCAATCATGAAAATACCTGAGGCAGTAGCATCACCATGCTTCTTGTCCTTCACATTGTTCAGGTAGTCTGGACAATTCCTCTTCCAGTGGCCTTTCTTGCCACAATGGAAGCACTCAGCATCACCCTTGTCCTTAGGTGCCTTCTTACCCTTCTTCTTGCCCTTCTTCTTCTTGGCTTTTCCTTTGGGCTTTAGGGGGTCACCTTTTGCAGGCTCCTTACCCTTTCCCTTGGCCTCGCTAGGCCCACCAATCAAAAGAGCCTGTGTCCTATCTTTCTTGATAGACACTTCAGCTGTTGTTAACATGCTTAACAACTCAGGCAAGCTCACTTGCATCCCATGCATATTGTAATTCATGATGAATTGACTGAAGGAAGGTGGAAGTGAGGTGAGGACTAAGTCATTACTTAGCTCGGCATCCATGATGAAGCCTAGGTTTCCTAGCTTCTCAATCAGCCCGATCATCTTGAGAACATGGCTGCCAACAGACATGCTCTCAGTCATCCTACAAGAGAACAGTTCTCTTGACGCCTTATACCTCTCATGCCTGCCTTTAATATCATACAACTCCTTGAGATGTACGATAATAGAGGGAGCATCCATATGCTCATGCTGCTTTTGCAGTTCAGGCGACATGGATGCCAACATGATGCATACTGCCATCACATTGTCATCCAAGTGCTGTTGGTGGGTTACAAAATCAAATTTCGCAAACCCTTCTTCCCCTTCCCGTGGAGCTACGGGTATTACAGCATCTAAAACGTAGGCAATCTTTTCGACCCTTAGAACAATTCTTAGGTTCCGATACCAGTCCATAAAATTTGAATCGGTCAGTTTATTCGTATCGAGTATTGAATGCAGTGACAGTGGATTAGTCATACTATAAGCTGAAAAGGATGTAAAGATAGTTTTAGTTAATATACGGTTATGTAGTTAAAAGCAAATTATTAAAGACTTGAAATAATTTGCCCCTCCCACTATTTTATCTAAGTCAATGACCCTTCCTTTTGACTTAGGGTTAATCTACTTTAGATTTTACCTTAGTGGGATTAAGAGTGCGATTATTTATTTTAATCTCCGTCTGAGACCGCAAGATTAATTTAAATAATGGGTTGATCTTTATCAACAGTATCTCATACCCTCTCTTAACATTAGGTTGACAACTCTTTGTCACTTAGTGGTGCATCTCATGCAACCAACCTAGCACCATTACCCTAAGCACATAAGCCTGGCTGTGCCTGCAACTTATGTCTTAGTTAAGCATTAAACCAGCACCCTAAGTGTCTTACACTTCAAACACTACTCTAGCCCAACGAAATAGTGGGTCCCAACTGAGTTGTGGAGCACCACTATGTAGAAGAGTTTTGAGTAGCATTGGTGGTGGGAGGTAATCATATGCTTAATTACTTATTCCTTTTAAGGGTTCCTTTTATCTTGGGGTTAATTAGGTCCCATCAAACGCATATTGTAAGTTATCATGCTAGTCGTTACCTATGTCAAACATCTATCGGTATACACTAGTCGCTATTGGACAAACATAATAACCATACACAACGCGGTTTGCCCAATTCATGCATACTAGACGTTCTAATCATACATGCATATAAACAGTTTATATTGAGACAGCCATGGTGCTCGCGCTTTTGTCCCTTTTGCTTCTTTAAGCAGCGGCCGCTTGTCGTCTATACGCCACTAGCCTATTTCTCTAATTACAAATAATTAAAGAAACTCTATAACATTTTGGAGGGACAAAAATACAAAATTTAAATTACAAATACACTTGTAAATTAAAAGGCGCGATTACACATTAATTTTAAAATTCAAAATTCAAATTCGGGCACCATGACCATCCCCTTCCTGTTTGTACCTGAAAAGTTCAAAACTTGCAAACACAAACATTATATTATCACATAACATTTTCACATGTATTTTGACATTTAACATTTAAACATCAAAATAACATCATGATTCATAATCTTAAATTTCTCATTGGCCGAATTTAAAAACAATTTTAATTCAAATTTTGTTAATTCTTTCTCAAAGAAAACAAAATTAAATCATGCTTGTAGCCATAAACCCCTTCATGGCCGAATCATATAGGTGACTATATGATAAATTTTGTCACAAAATTTCATGCATATAAACATGACACAATTCATGGAGAAAAATAAGAAATCATTCAAGGTACTCTTAGTACCCTCCATGGCCGAATCTACCCTTTCAAAAAGGGTGTTCCTTTTAAAACTTTCATAAAGAAAAAGAAACTAAACCCTGATGCATAATGTTTTATGAACACAGAATCAAATTTACATGTTCATAAAAACAAAAACTTTAACACTTTAAAGGATTTGTGATTCAAAATCCATATGCAGAATTTAAACTTTAACCCTTTAAATATTTTGACCGTGAAAAAACTCCTTTCACAAACAAGGTACCATCACCCGTCGATGGTAAAGCAACCGGGCTCTGATACCACTTGAAAGTAAACTGGCCTTTGAAGGCCGATGCAAGTAAGGTGTAAAACTAAAATTTTTACTGCGGAACATACATGCACACATAGGTTCATGCTTTAAGACAACATGATGTTACCTTGTTTTTGGCCTGATCAGTCAGGGAGATCAGATGTCAGGCTTGAAGGGTTCAAACCCTCTAATGGTGATCCACACCACCGTTCATCAATGATGCAAGAACCCTTTCTTGAAAGCCACCAGATGAACACCACAGTGAGGCTTGCTATGCGCACAAGTGGTGAAGGTGGAGGCTAGGTATTCTGTTTGGAAAGGTGTAGTGAGCTACCCTACAGAATGGTGCATAGATGGAGGAGAGTTGGCTAGGTTTTCTCAAAAACCCTAAGGTGTGGAACAAGTGTTATGTTATATGCGCACACTTGGAGAGGAGGAGGGATTTAATTCAATCAAAATGAAAAACAAACTTTCAAATTACTTTGAAATTTGCGCATAGAACAGTGAGATAAGGTGGAGCTGTTGCAAAACTAACTTTGCCAACAACCTCCAATCTTATCCACATGAAATTAAGTTCAAAATAATTTAAACTTAAATTCATAAACTATCATATAGTATATACTTCTCATGCGCATAATTCAGCCCTAGAAGGGGTCCAAATATATTGAGTAGTTGCATTCAAAATTTGAATCAACTCACCCACTGATTCCCTCAACCACCAAATCTGAATGGAGGTTTGTTTTAAGTGATAAGATGACATTCTTATCACCTAAAACTTGCGCACCAAACAGCCAAGGAAGTGCCTCCAAAGATGCTTCTTGATCCAAGGAATATGCTCCAATAAGATCCTGTCTTATCCTTTTGTTATGAAACAACTTTTCAAAACCAATTCAAATTCGAATTCAAACAATTGAATTCAAACGTTTAAACATTCAAATTCAAAATTCAAAATTCAAAATTTCAAATTTCAAATTCAAAATTCGAATTTCAAAATTCAAATCCAAATTCAAATTTCAAATTTCAAATTTCAAATTTCAAATTTCAAATTCAAAATTCGAATTTCGAAATTCAAATTCTAAATTCAAATTTCAAAATTCAAATTTCAAATTCAAAATTCGAAATTCAAATATTTGATTATTAATTTAACTAATTAAATTAATTAGTAATGGCTTGGACTATCCAAGCCCATTACTAAACTCCATGCACCATCCACCCATTTAGGTGGGCTTCCAAACAGCTTCTTGGGCTAACAACCTTTATTAGGCCCAATACCTATAAAGCTAGTCCATCATGACTACAAGGTGATAGTGTGTGACCCATTAGGTCCAACTTAGCTTCTGACATAACTGGGCTTGGGCCCAACAAGCCCACAACCCAATTAATGACAACACAGAGCACTAGCAATGCTTTGTTGCCCCAGAACTAGTCAGATTAATGACTTGATCATCCTATTGCACATATTTGGTTACCGTATGTATTTCCCTTCGTCTCGGTTATCTTCCCATTAACCTAGGGTAAGGAAATGTATCAACCCCTGCGGTTTAGGGTAAGCTTTATTCGAAATAGGGAATCTTCAATTTACTGACTCTAAAGGCAGATCATCTCATGATCTCTTTTACTATGCATAGATTCCCGAGTCCCTGTAAATGTCATCCCGATTTCTCCGATTTACAGATAACCTAATCTCTCATAGAGATTTGACGAATTCCTTCAGCTTATTACCCTAGCCCTGTGCCCTTTAAGGACACGCCCAACAGTATACCTATGAGTCTCCATGTTTCAGGCAGACGAGGTATACAATCAAAACATGCCTTCAAGAACACAGTCTAGGTAATAACTTCTGGTCTAAGGAAAGACATACCCAAACATAAAGAGATTACTCTAATGACACTATCTGTGAGATTTCCTCATAGAGTCTCTTTTTGGGTCTGTTTAGTGCGAGCTATACTCTTATAGGTCCTCCCATGACTTTAGCTAAGATATCTCCATATCAGCAGCTCATGAGGTCTTTACCTTGTATCCATATACAAGTAGATAAGTCGTACTAGTCTTTACTCGAGATCACTGATCCCCAAACTCAGTGTCTCTGGACTAGGAAAATATAATTAGGAATAGACAGGCAATATCCTTGAATCCTCATGATCGTGATCTCATCACAGATACTCAAGAGATACCTGTTCTATTCCAAGGGGTTTATCTAGTTCGTTCATATAATATTAACAGTAATATCGAGACACAATATGAAACTGAATAAATAGTGCGTTCATTTATTTGCGACAAACAAAGTTCTACATCTAGTGTCCTTTATTTAATCAAAAGATTGTCTCTAGGACACTCATATGCTAACAAAAGGTACTAAGGGATACTACTTCTACTCCATGGAAGAACACAAAGTGTTTGTGTCAAAGAATGCTGAGTTCCTTGAGAAGGATTTGATCTCTCAAGGAGGCAGTGGGAGTAAGATTGATCTTGAAGAAGTGCAAGATCTACAAGAACAGATTGAGGAACCCGAGTCTGCTCCGCAGGCGACGTTCTCCAATGGATAAGTAAACACACAACTCCGTAGATCTACGAGGGTCATCCATCCACCTGAGAGGTACGGGTTTGTGATTGAGAATCAGCAAACTGTTGAGCATGATGAACCAAGTAACTACGAGGAGGCGGTCAAAGATGTTGACTCCACAAGATGGCTTGAAGCCATGGAATCTGAAATGGATTCGATGTATCAGAACAAGGTATGGACCTTGGTTCCTAAACAGCAAGGAATAGTTCCTATCGGTAATAAATGGGTCTTTAAAAGAAAGACTGATGCAAATGGCAACGTTCAGACCTACAAAGCTAGGTTGGTGGCGAAAGGGTATCGTCAAAGACAAGGAGTTGACTATGATGAAACTTTCTCACCAGTTTCCATGATCAAATCTATTAGGATCATGCTTGCAATAACAGCATACCACGACTATGAAATTTGGCAAATGGATGTCAAGACCGCCTTCTTGAATGGGTTCTTGAAGGAGGAAGTGTACATGACACAACCTGAAGGCTTTGAAATCAAAGATCAGGAGCATATGGTATGCAAACTACAAAGGTCAATATATGGGCTATAGCAAGCATCAAGGAGTTGGAACATACGTTTTGATGAAGTCGTTAAGAGTAACGGTTTTATCAAGAACGAGGATGAACCTTGTGTTTACAGAAAGGTTAGTGGGAGTAATGTCGTCTTCCTAGTGCTCTATGTAGATGACATATTGCTAATAGGAAATGACATCCCCACATTAAAAATAACGAAAGAGTGGCTTTCAGAAAACTTTACCATGAAGGATTTGGGAGAGGCAGCCTTTATACTTGGTATAAAGATCTATAGAGATAGATCCAAGAGGCTGCTGGGTTTATCTCAATCCACGTATGTTGACAAGATGCTAAAGAGGTTTAGCATGGAAGGGTCGAAAAGGGGTTTTCTTCCTGTCAGTCATGGGGTACACCTATCAAGGGCTATGTGTCCTAAGTCACAGCCTGAGAAGGATCGCATGAGTGGAATTCCATACGCTTCGGCTATTGGATCCATCATGTATGCCATGATATGTGCGAGACCAGATGTCTCATATGCTTTAAGCATTACGAGCAGATACCAGTCAGACCCTGGAGAGGGTCACTGGACGGCAGTCAAAACCATCCTTAAATACTTAAGAAGAACTAAGGATGCGTTTCTGGTCTATGGTGGGGTTAATGAGTTAACAGTGAAAGGGTTCACTGATGCCAGCTTTCAGAGTGACAAAGATGACTGCAAGTCACAGTCAGGATTCGTATTCACCTTAAATGGTGGGGCAGTGTCTTGGAAAAGTTCCAAGCAGGAGACAACAGCAGATTCAACGACAGAGGCTGAATACATAGCTGCTTCAGAAGCAGCTAAGGAGGCAGTGTGGATCAAGAAGTTCATAAATGAACAAAGGGTGATTCCAAGCGTGGATGAGCCCATACAGTTGCTTTGCGACAACACAGGAGCCATTGCATAGTCAAAGGAACCTATGTCTCATCAAAGATCTAAACACGTGCTCCGCAGATATCATTTGATTAGAGAAATCATTGATAGGAATGATGTAAAAATGGATTATGTTCCCACAGACGATAACCTGGTCGATTCTCTGACAAAGGCTGTTTCTCAGAGAAAACATGATAGTCATTATGAGGTTTTGGACATACGACTTAGGTCTGATTGACTCTAGGCCAAGTAGGAGCTTGTTAGCATATGGGTGTCCTAGAGACAATCTTTTGTTAAATAAAGGACACTAGATGTAGAACTTTGTTTGTCGCAAATAAATGAAAGCACTATTTATTCAGTATCATATTGTGTCTCGATATTACTGTTAATATTATATGAACAAACTGGATAAACCCCTTGGAATAGAACAGGTATCTCTTGAGTATCTGTGATGAGATCACGATCATGAGGATTCAAGGATATTGCATGTCTATTCCTAATTATATGTTCCTAGTCTAGAGACACTGAGTTTGGGGATCAGTGATCTCGAGTAAGACTAGTACGACTTATCTACTTGTATATGGATACAAGGTAAAGACCTCATGAGCTGCAGATATGGAGATATCTTAGCTAAATTCGTGGGTGGACCTATAAGAGTATAGCTCGCACTGAACAGACCCAAAAAGAGACTCTATGAGGAAATCTCACAGATAGTGTCATTAGAGTAATCTCTTTATGTTTGGGTATGTCTTTCCTTAGACCAGAAGTTATTTCCTAGACTGTGTTCTTGAAGGCATGTTTCGATTGTATGCCTCGTCTGCCTGAAACATGGAGACTCATAGGTATACTGTTGGGCGTGTCCTTAAAGGGCACAGGGCTAGGGTAATAAGCTGAAGGAATTCGTCAAATCTCTGTGAGAGATTAGGTTATCTGTAAACCGGAGAAATCGGGATGACATTTATAGGGACTCGGGAATCTATGCATAGTAAAAGATATCATGAGATGATCTGCCTTTAGAGTCAGTAAATTGAAGATTCACTATTTCGAATAAAGCTTACCCTAAACCGCAGGGGTTGATACATTTCCTTACCCTAGGTCAATGGGAGGATAACCGAGACGAAGGGAAATACATACGGTAACCAAATATATGCAATAGGATGATCAAGTCATTAATCTGACTAGTTCTGGGGCAACAAAGCATTGCTAGTGCTCTGTGTTGTCATTAATTGAGTTGTGGGCTTGTTGGGCCCAAGCCCAGTTATGTCAGAAGCTAAGTTGGACCTAATGGGTCACACACTAATACCTTGTAGTCATGATGGACTAGCTTTAAAGGAATTGGGCCTAATAGTGGTTGTTAGCCCAAGAAGCTGTTTGGAAGCCCACCTAAATGGGTGGGTGGTGCATGGAGCTTAGTAATGGGCTTGGATAGTCCAAGCCATTACTAATTAATTTAATTAGTTAAATTAATAATCAAATATTTGAATTTCGAATTTTGAATTTGAAATAGGAATTTTGAAATTTGAATTTGGAATTTGAATTTTGAAATTCGAAATTTGAATTTCAAATTTGAAATTTTGAATTTTGAATTTCAAATTTGAATGTTTGAACATTTGAATTCAAGTGTTTGAATTCGAATTTGAATTGGCTTTGAAAAGTTGTTTCATAACAAAAGGATAAGATAGGATCTTATTGGAACATATTCCTTGGATCAAGAAGCATCTTTGGAGCACATTCTTGGGCTGTTTGGGGCGCAAATTTGAGTGATAAGAATGTCATCTTATCACTTAAAACAAAGCTCCATTCAGATTTGGTGGTTGAGGGAATCAGTGGGTGAGTTGATTCAAATTTTGAATGCAACTACTCAATATATTTGGACCCCTTTTAGGGCTGAATTATGCGCATGAAAAGTATACTATATGATAGTTTATGAATTTAAGTTTAAATTATTTTGAACTTAATTTCATGAGGATAAGATTGGAGGTTGTTGGCAAAATTGGTTTTGCAACAGCTCCACCTTATCCCCCCTGTTCCATGCGCAAATTTCAAATAAGTTTGAAAGTTGGTTTTCATTTTGAATAAATTAATTCTCTCCTCCTCTCATCAAGGTGTGCGCATATAACAGTGGTTCCTCACCTTAGGGTTTTGTTAAGAAAACCTAGCTTACTCTCCTTCATCTCATGCACCATTCTGTAGGGTAGTTCACTACACCTCTCCAAACAGAATACCTAGCCTCCACCTTCACCACTTGTACGCATAGCAAGCCTCACTGTGGTGTTCATCTGGTGGCTTTCAAGAAAGAGTTCTTGCATCATTGACGAACGGTGGTGTGGATCACCATTAGAGGGTTTGAACCCTTCAAGCTTGACATCTGATCTCCCTGACTGATCAGGACAAAAATAAGGTAACATCATGTTGTCTTAAAGCTTGAACCTATGTGTGCATGTATGTTTCCGCAGTAAAAATTTTGTTTTTACACCTTACATGCATCGGCCTTCAAAGGCCAGATTACTTTCACAATTATCCAAATTACAACATAATTCACAAGTCTCTAATGTCATAAACTCCATGCATCTAGACTTAGGCAAAATAGCATGAACAAATATGACCATAAATCTCATCCTATCAACATATACAATGTTCATGCCCTAAGTCTAGCTTAGGCCCAATGGCCCTCAAAATGCAAAATGTATAAAGTCCTTCAACGACTCATCCTACGAGCTTCTTGCCCGCCGCTCCTGCACCACTGCTACCTCCTGAAATAAAGCCCCCAAGACGGGGTGAGATATACGAGTATATCTCAGTAACCCAGAGGTTCTGGAGAATACTCCGCCCAATGGCTCACTTCGATGCATATAAATAATATAAAATAACATCTTGAAAAACGGGATATAGCAAGGGATTTAGAGAAACTGAGAAACATAGGGATACAAAATACGATGAAGCTGGAATGGTCGCTACCAATACCACGCAACGTCCTGCCTAATGGCTCGGCATATAAGCCTATGGGTCTCATCCAAGGCGTGTTCCAAGAAAATCCAACCAAGGTACCCCACACATCTACATACACCCGAGACTTCCTAGTGTGCTCTTATCCGTATTACACACCACGTCCCTATGTCAACTGGAACTCCCTCTCGGAGACCTATCCAGTAGAAGTCCGAAACACCCGAAGGAAAAACTATCTACTGGCCAAAGACTCGGTACCTATGTACCAACATACATACTACATGCATGATTATGTTATTCTACATTATTTACATCCATTTCTTACCATCACCCTCAACGGGTATGGTGGAACACACAAGCGGATCAAGCCCCAGTACCAAGAGGTTACCTTAATATGCCTCTCCACTTAGCTCCACAGCAGTATATTCTTCGAGCTCAGTATACAGCAGAAATTCCTACATAGAGGACATTCCCAATTACTTAAAATTCATACAACACATGCAAGTCATCAATTACGCAAGCATGGTTCCAATTACTGACCTGAATCCCACTTGGTCCAGGACCAAGGGCAATCCACCAAACTCACGGTTCGGGGTTCAAATCAACGTACGGCAACCTACAACAACCATGTACGAATCATCAGCACACGACAAATCTATCAAAATACGAAAACGTCAAAAATCCTCCCCTACACCATGTAGGTTCGGCCTCTATAGTGTAAATTTGAGATTTATTTTTCTAAATTTTCTTTCTCATTTTCTTAGGCATCCTTAGGTTGCCAAAAGGCCATATCAAGTGCCACTTTTCATTTTTCGTCATTAAAACGTCATTTTGCCTAATATTTTACTCTAGGTCCAATCAACCACTCAACACCAACAATATTTTTCCCTTGGTTTTTCCAACCTTCAAACCACCACACAACCCATCTAATTACCATATAACACATAATACATCATCCAAGAAACAACATGTAACATCCCGGGCGCTGACGAGGGCGGGGAGTGATCGCCGGTGCGCAAGGGCACGGACAAGGAGCGGCTCCTGGCAGGCTTCCAGCGGCGGGGGTACATGAATGAATCGAATAACACCGGAAAGAGAGGGATTCCAGAGACTGTGCTGGTATGGGACAGTACAGTTGGGAATGGCTTATAAGAATTAATTGGTACTACCTATACTAACAAGATGCATCTACTTTTCGGTAGCCCGGATCGGAAGAACTCCACAGTTAAGCGTGCTTGACTTGGAGCAATTCTGGGATGGGTGACCTCCTGGGAAGTTTCCCGGGAAGTGTGCGAGTGAGGACAAAGCACGCTGAAAAGTCTCGTGTTAGTGTGTGGGGACAGTCGTTAATCCTTGCAAGTTGCCAGGCGTTACAAGTGGTATCAGAGCAGGGCCTCTCATCCAGTACGGTGTGGTTCGAGGACGAACCAGGCGGAAGCTGGTGGGCATGTAACATCCCGGGCGCTGACGAGGGCGGGGAGTGATCGCCGGTGCGCAAGGGCACGGACAAGGAGCGGCTCCTGGCAGGCTTCCAGCGACGGGGGTACATGAATGAATCGAATAACACCGGAAAGAGAGGGATTCCAGAGACTGTGCTGGTATGGGACAGTACAGTTGGGAATGGCTTATAAGAATTAATTGGTACTACCTATACTAACAAGATGCATCTACTTTTCGGTAGCCCGGATCGGAAGAACTTCACAGTTAAGCGTGCTTGACTTGGAGCAATTCTGGGATGGGTGACCTCCTGGGAAGTTTCCCGGGAAGTGTGCGAGTGAGGACAAAGCACGCTGAAAAGTCTCGTGTTAGTGTGTGGGGACAGTCGTTAATCCTTGCAAGTTGCCAGGCGTTACACAACATCATTTCCCCTCTTCTTGTCTAATGACCGAAATTCAACATGGTGCACTCCAAGGAATTTCCGACCAATTTTAACTATTCCACATCTCGTACAATCCTATTATATCATCATACAACCGTAAAACAACTCACCAACACAATCCTAACACATTTTCAAAACTCAAAGTATGACACCATTAAATTTTCCAAGTTAGAAACCATTATTTACACCAATAATTTTTATTGCGTTTATAGCTCTAACACATCATTCTAAGACATTATCGTCTAATACACATTTTCCATTTGAACTCTCTAACAACACAAATCACAAAATCCTTTAGGGTTCATGAAATTAATCCAACAATTAAACCATGGAAATGATGTAGAAACATACTCAAAAGCTAGGCACAAGGCTCCTCATAGACATACTCCACCATTGGAGCATCTAAAAACTCCATGATCACAAATCTACCAACTTGAGTTGTGGCCTTTGGGGAGGTTTTCCTCAATTTATAGTGGTTTTCAAGGCTTAAGAACACTACCAATGGGTTTGGAAGGTGATTTGCAATGGACTTCAAGCCAAGGATCACTCGATTTGGTGTAGAAATGTGGAGTTATGGAGAAATGAAAATTTGAAGTGAAATGGTCCATGGAGGGGAAGGGCCGCGGTTTTGCTTGGAGGAGAGGAGGGAAGTGATGATGAATATTGTCCTAGGCTTATGTGGCTTAAGTGGTTTAAGTGGGGTGGGTCCCACATGTAACAGCCCGTGTTAACCCGGATTGTTAACATACTATCGTATTAAGCCACGCTTAATTAAAATGCGGAATAACTTTTTCTTTAATTCAATTATGACGTCATTAACCTTAGCCAACTTGATTACTTAATCAATTTCATAAAATACTGCCTGTATGTAAATTGCAAGACAACTAACTGAAATACCTCATGAATAAATATAAAGTGAGTATCTAAAGCCGCAGGACTACAACACATAGCCTGGGTCAAAATCCTGATACTTTAATTACAACTTCAATTAAAAGACAATAACAAAACCATGTGGCATGGACAAACCCCATGCTCACCAAATAAGGCACAATGCCCAACAACAGTCTCAGCATAATATCATAATCAAAGCGGGAAAACATAAACAGCAGTCAACATCCAGCATGTCAGCATGTCATAATAACATCAACTCAGCTCTGGCCTCCTGCCACCTGAGCCCTCAACATTACCTGATCCTGAAATAAACGTCCCCAAACGTGGGGTGAGATCTCTAAACAAGAAATCTCAGTAAGACAAGGGGTCCTCAAGGATCTTCCACCCCAAGCTCACTTACATGTGTAATATAAGTTCAAAAAACAGTATTTACAATATAAGTTCCAAAACTATGCGATGCAGCAGATAATCATGCCATGTGTGTTTATCAAATCTACTGGCCAGAGAAATGCAGGAATACGTCTATACCTACATGAGTACAAGGAACACCGCTTGCACCTCACCCACAGCCTCACCATCTTGTATGTACCACATACTCAGGCTTACCGTATAGGTGGACACCACATGCATATCATAAAAGCACATTGCATATAATAGCTCAACAGCATTTCCAAAACATCAAAGCATGTAACACAGCATGCATAAACCATTTCCCCATGGGACATGGTGGAACCACAAAATGGCTAAACCGAGGACACGAAAGCTTACCTTGCAAGCAATCAATCCAAGCCAAGAGTTCTCACCGCTCAAGGTCCAATACAGCAGAAATCACAATCTGATTTAGACCAGCAATCATATCAATAATATAGCTCGTACGCATAAACATAAACACTACGTTTCTTTGTTATGTTTTACGTCTTAAGGCTTCCCACCAAGCCACAAGCCCTTAGTCCCTTGATTCTGACTTGATTAAGTATTTACAGAAGTTCAACTCCATCAAAATAGGGTCCACAAACCCATAACTCCGATGTGTATGAACAGTACCTCACTGTTCTTTGAAAACCCAGAATATCCGGATATATGTCGGGGGCATATCCGGATATCCATATCCGGATATCTCCAAGCCCATATCCGGATACCAATATCCGGATATCATATCCGGATATCTCGTGACAGAATGCAGTTTCTGCATTTCGCGAGATATCACTCCCAAGGTTCCATTTTATTAAAACTGCAGTTGTAATTCTTTACCAAATATTCTGAGATTTTAATATGTTAAACTAGACCTCACAAGCTTTCCAACGACATATCTTATGTCTCAATCGGAGTTGTATAACTCCGGTTATGATTTTCGCAAAGTGACTGCTGCCAACTGAATTTCCAGCAACCAAGATGCGACTTTAAACTAACACTGAGATCAAACCACTTATCCAATGGCTACTAAATTTTACAGGTTTATAGCCTTATGTGTTAGCTACACATAGGTCCAAACGGCACTCGATTTGGAGCTCTGTATCTCAAGATATCCAATTTTTACCGAAACAGGTTCGTTGTTATCCCCATATCCGGATATGAATATCCGGATACCACATCCGGATATTGATATCCGGATATCTGTTCGACAAATAACCGGATATCTCACGACAGAATGCAGTTTCTGCATTTAGTGAATATCCAATCCATAGGTTCAACTTTTTAACCGATTAAAGGCACTTAAACATGCATTTCTAGGTGTGTTTAACCTACCCCACCCTTAAGTTATTAACTTAGCTCAATACATGCATCAAGGTTTCATTTTTAAGCATCTAAACACAATTTCAAAGGTTGATGCACTTACCAAAGCTTAAAACAGAGCAACAATGGCTCTTGGAGCTCCCAATGCAGCTCCTAAGTCCAGCACAACATTGTGCACGAAAATGGCACACCAAAGGTTGTTCTTGGCACCAAAGGTTGCTTCTTGGACCTTAAAATGCCATGATCATGACTTCCACTCCTCTCACAAAAGAACTCAGCCTCACACCTATACTCCACTACTCCCTCAACTCAGAAATGGGACAACAATGTAGTCCCAAGGCCAACTCTCACCCTCACCAAGCAAGCTCTCACAAGCACAAGGTGTATGGAGGAGAAACCAAGGAGAAAGGAGGCTCCTTGGCTCACACAATGGAGGAGAAGGTGGCAAGAGGTGGCTGGAGGGTTTTCTCAGAAATGGAGGCACGTAGATTTTCAATTTTAACCTAGGATCATGTGCCAACTAATGCATATATAGACATGTAAGCCACAACGCGCAGTATTAGCCTTAATAGCAACGCAAAAGATATCGATCCCAAACTTTGGAATCTAATCCTACTCATTTTTCTAAGATTTGTCATATTTTTATTTTATTTTTCGGAACACCTTTCCGGTACGCGCTTTTCCATAGCCAATATCAGTTCTGGCATCAGATTACATTATTTTGACTTGAAACTTGTTTTACAAGTCCTCCATAATATTCTAGTAATCATCATGTATTCGTTATATTTTTCCGAGATACTTTTCCGGTACGCATTTATACCGGGTAGCAGAACCGGTATCTGTGCTTTTCTTCCGAAAAGCGACTTTCAGCATTTTTACTCACTCAGTATAATTGTTTAAGCCCAATAATAATTATTAAGGTCAATTATGGAATCATTTCCTAATTATCATAATTAATTCACTAATTACCTTAATTAGCAGTGCGGGTTCTTACATTCACCCCACCTTTTTAAGGATTTTGTCCTCAAAATCAGAAACATACATGTCTCGAAAGTCGAGATACTGTCGGAGAAGCTCATCCTCTCGCTCCCACGTGCACTCCTCGGGGCTACGCCCAGTCCACTGCACCTTGACCATCGGAATGATCTTGCTTCTAAGTTGTTTCTCGCCTCGATCGAGGATCTTGAGTGGTCCGACGAGAGTTTTTAGGTTCTCCCGAACCTCCACATCATCCGGTTGCACCACGTGCGAAGGATCTGCTATATACCTCCGAAGCTGAGACACGTGAAACACGTCGTGGATGTTGGCTAGGTTCGGAGGCAAGGCGAGTCGATAGGCAACAGGTCCTACTCTACCAAGGATCTGGTAGGGCCAAATGAACCGAGGGCTCAACTTCCTCACTCCGAGTGCATGTCCAACACCGGTGACAGGTGAAAGTTTCACAAACACGTGCTCACCCTCACTGAACTCCAGTGGTCGATGCTTGACATCATAGTAGCTTTTCTAGCGATTCTGCGCCTGCTTCAACTTTTCCCTGATCATCTGGATCTGCTGGGTAGTATCTTGGACAAAGTCCAAGCCAAATAGCTCTTTATCTCCAACCTCAGACCAGCAGGTAGGAGTCCGACACCTCCTACCATACAGCGCCTCGTAGGGTGCCATGCCCAGGCTAGCATGAAAACTGTTGTTGTACGAGAATTCTACCAACGGAAGGTACCTATCCCATGCAGAACCCTGCTCCAACGTGCAAGCTCTCAACATGTCCTCCAATGTCTGGATGGTCCGCTCAGACTGTCCGTCAGTCTGAGGGTGATAGGCGGTACTCAACTTCAGCTGTGTACCAAAAGCCTCCTGCAGCGCCTCCCAGAACCGAGATGTGAACTTCGGGTCCCTATCACTGATGATACTCTCGGGCACCCCGTGAAGCCTCACAATCTCACGGACATATAGTTTGGCTAACTGCTCTGTAGTGAAGCTCACCTTCACTGGAAGAAAATGGGCAGACTTGGTCAATCTGTCCACTATGACCCAAATAGAGTCACAACCAGCCTGAGTCTTAGGCAATCCCACCAGGAAGTCCATGGAAATACTATCCCATTTCCACTGCGAAATCTTAAGAGGTTGAAGTTTACCAGACGGTTTCTGGTGCTCGATCTTCACTTTCTGACATATCAAACACTTGGACACGTAGACCGCTATGTCTTTCTTCATGCCCGGCCACCAAAAATTTCTTTTTAAGTCCTGGTACATTTTTGTAGCACCAGGGTGGATAGTAAACCGGCCCTTATGAGCCTTTGCCATAACCTCCTCAGTCAATGGCCCTCGAGGAATAACAATCCTCTTCTGGAACAGCAGCAATCCATCCTCATTCCAAGACACACCGTCCTGGTTCTTCACGTAATCAAGGCACTCTCTCTGCACTTGCGCCTCTTTAATCTTTTCCATCAGCTCATTAATCACCTCTGCTGTTTCCATCTCAAGCAGTGCACCCCCAAACAAGGAGTTCACTCTCAAGTCTCTGAACTTTTCAATTACCTCGTAGTCGCTCATCATCAAGCTGGATAAGCTCACGGATTTCCGACTCAAAGCATCGGCTACCACATTGGCCTTGCCATGATGGTACTTCAACTCAAAGTCGTAGTCCTTCAAGAACTCCATCCATCTTCCCTGTCTCATATTCAACTCCTTCTGGTCAAACAGATACTTCAGGCTCTTGTGATCACTGAATACAGCAAACTTCATGCCAAACAGGTAATGCCTCCAAATCTTGAAAGCAAAAACAATGGCTGCCAACTCCAAGTCGTGAGTCGGGTAGTTCTCCTCATGAGGTTTCAACTGTCTTGAAGCACAGGCAACAGCTTTCCCTTTCTGCATCAACACACAGCCTAGCCCCTTTCCAGAGGCATCGCAGTATAACTCAAACTGTTCCGCAGGATCAGGAAGGACTAACACAGGAGCAGTAGTCAGTCTCTCCTTCAACTCCTGGAAGCACTCCTCACACTCATGAGTCCACACGAATGGAGTCTCCTTTCGGGTAAGGCGAGTCATCGGAAGCACCATCTTGGAGAATCCCTCTATGAACCTCCTATAATACCCTGCCAAACCCAAGAAGCTTCTCACTTCTGTAACCGTCTTGGGCCTCTCCCAGTCCATCACGGCCACAATCTTGTTAGGATCAACTGCAACTCCATCAGCGGAAATCACATGACCCAGAAATTTCACCGCCTTGAGCCTAAACTCACATTTTGACGGCTTAGCATGTGGCTTTTTCTCTTTCAACACTTGCAAAACAATTTTCAAGTGCTCAGCATGCTCCTCCTTCGTCTTGGAGTAAATCAAGATGTCGTTAATGAAGACGATCACAAACTAATCCAGGTACGGCTGGAAGATCCTGTTCATGTAGTCCATGAACACTGCGGGTGCATTGGTGAGTCCAAACGGGATCACCAAGTACTCATAATGCCCGTACCTCGAGTGAAACGCTGTCTTTGGGACATCCTCCGGCTTTACCCGTATCTGATGGTAACCGGACTAGAGGTCGATCTTGGAATATACGCAAGCACCCCTGAGCTGATCCAGCAAATCATCAATGCGTGGAAGAGGATACTTGTTCTTGATTGTCACCTTGTTCAACTGTCTGTAGTCGGTGCACAACCGCATGGTCCCATCTTTCTTTTTCACAAAAATGACCGGTGCTCCCTAGGGAGACACACTCGGCCAAATGAAATCTTTCGCTAAAAGCTCCTCAATATGCTTCTTCAGCTCCGCCAACTCTGGTGGCGACATCCGGTATGGAGCCAACGATATAGGCCCCACACCAGGCAATAAGTCTATGGAGAACTCTATCTCCCTCTGCGGTGGAAACTCAGGAATCTCCTCGGGAAACACCTCGAGTAATTCCCTCACCACAGGAATGCCAGTGAGATCCTCCTGTGTCCCACTCACCAAACCTCCCAACATAACATAGCCAAATGCCCCTGCTCTCAAGGCCCTCCTCGCCTGCAGGACTGAAATGAACGGTGAGGAACTGGCTGTGGACCCACTCGGAGACATCACCACTCTCTTGGCACAGCAATCAATCAATGCACAGTTTCTGGACAGCCAATCCATGCCCAGAATAATCTCCAAGTTGGCCATCGGCAATCCTATCAGATCTACCGAGAAGTCACGGCCATCCCACTGAAACGCTACATCGCGATGAACAGTGGAGGTCAAACATTTTTCTCCGGTGGCGGTGGTCACCCGCATCGGTGGAGAAAGCACATCACTGGGAAACTCAAGCCCCACAGCAATAGGGGTAGCAACAAAAGAATGTGTTGCCCCGGAATCAAACAATACATCAACAGCTGAACCCCCAATGGTAACAGTACCTCTGACCAGGTTCGGAGCTCTGTCCGACTGCTGACGATCGAGTGTGTATACTCGCCCCGTAGTAGGTGGCACGGCTGGTGCCCCAGTAGGAACCATCTGCAATGGCACAGCCTGCACTGCAGCAACTCTCACCGTCGGGCAATCTCTGGAGTAGTGGCCCTCCTTGCCACACTGGAAGCATATCAGCTGTCCGGTAGAACACGGCCCAAAATGTGACTTCCCGTATCCCGAGCATCTGGGAGCAGGAGGTCTAGCTGTGTTCCCCTGAGTAGAAGTTTTTTTAAACTGGTTTGGCGCTTGCTTAGCCGCCAACTGTTTGCCCTTACCCTTGTTTGCAAACTTCCTGTTCCTCTAGGGAGCGGAACCACCAGTACCCTGTGGCACCTCAATCTTGGCCTTCTTGGCCTTACTCGTGCTGTAGAAGTCCTCAATATCACGACACTGCTGGACCAGTGTCCCAAAATCTCTGGAAGCAGACCCAGCTAAGTAACCAGCAATATCCTCACTAAGTCCCCTGCGGACCTTAGCAGCCAAGAATGTAGGAGTAGGCCTCGCCATCCTGAAGTGTGAAAACATCACCAGCTCATTAAACTTGGCCAGGTACTCGTCAACTAACAATGAGCCCTGAACCAAACGGTCAAACTCCCCTTGCTTCCTCTCCTGTGCATCATACGGGAAATACTGACCCAGAAAACACTCCTCGAAGAACGGCCACGTCATCACACGACCCTGCATCTCATAGACGTGAGAAATGTTGGTCCACCACTCATGGGCCTCGCCCTCCAGCATGTAAGTGGCAAACATCAGCTTCTGCGGATCGGTACACTACATGATCCGGAAGATCTTGTCCAACGCCTGTAACCATCTGGCAGCAGCAATGGGATCATAAGATCCGTCGAAAGAAGGTGGCTTATGCTTGCGGAAAGCATTCAGCCGGCGGTCGATCTCGTCACGATCCTCAGCAAATACGGGGATGGTCTGCAAAGCCCCCGTCAAATGACTGCCCTCACCCATCTAACTCTGGGTGTCCTCCTGTTGACTAGGCGGAGGTGGAGGCGGTGGAGGTGGTGGAGGACACTGGCCAGCAGCAGGACCAGCCCTCAACTCCTCCAACATGACCCTCATCATAGTCATGTTGGCCATCCGGTTCTCCTCCAGAACCTCAGCCGTGGCTCGCCTGTTCGCAACTCTGGTAGTGTCCAGCATCGCCTGGTTTGCCAACCTCGTGGCCTCCTGGTCGGCTAGTCGGGCCGCCTGTATCTCAGCTAATGTAGCCAGGATAGGATCCGATTGATCCTCGCTCGTACTAGGGTTCCTCCTTGGTGGCACCATGACTCTGCACAAGTTACACAAAGAATGAGTTGATCAGGCCCACGCCATGTGGTCACATATGCATTACCATAATACACACCAATCAGAGAGAACACAAAGTAGACACGCAACGAAATACCCTAAGTTATTGCAATACATACAGGCTTTTCCCTAGAAAGTGCTCTGATACCATAAAATGTAACAGCATGTGTTAACTCGGATTGTTAACATACTATCGTATTAAGCCACGCTTAATTAAAATGCGGAATAACTTTTTCTTTAATTCAATTATGACGTCATTAACCTTAGCCAACTTGATTACTTAATCAATTTCATAAAATACTGCCTGTATGTAAATTGCAAGACAACTAACTGAAATACCTCATGAATAAATATAAAGTGAGTATCTAAAGCCGCAGGACTACAACACATAGCCTGGGTCTAAATCCTGATACTTTAATTACAACTTCAATTAAAAGACAATAACAAAACCATGTGGCATGGACAAACCCCATGCTCACCAAATAAGGCACAATGCCCAGCAACAGTCTCAGCATAATATCATAATCAAAGCGGGAAAACATAAACAGCAGTCAACATCCAGCATGTCAGCATGTCATAATAACATCAACTCAGCTCTGGCCTCCTGCCACCTGAGCCCTCAACATTACCTGATCCTGAAATAAGCGTCCCCAAACGTGGGGTGAGATCTCTAAACAAGAAATCTCAGTAAGACAAGGGGTCCTCAAGGATCTTCCACCCCAAGCTCACTTACATGTGTAATATAAGTTCAAAAACAGTATTTACAATATAAGTTCCAAAACTATGCGATGCAGTAGATAATCATGCCATGTGTGTTTATCAAATCTACTGGCCAGAGAAATGCAGGAATACGTCTATACCTACATGAGTACAAGGAACACCGCTTGCACCTCACCCACAGCCTCACCATCTTGTATGTACCACATACTCAGGCTTACCGTATAGGTGGACACCACATGCATATCATAAAAGCACATTGCATATAATAGCTTAACAGCATTTCCAAAACATCAAAGCATGTAACACAGCATGCATAAACCACATCCCCATGGGACATGGTGGAACCACAAAATGGCTAAACCGAGGACACGAAAGCTTACCTTGCAAGCAATCAATCCAAGCCAAGAGTTCTCACCGCTCAAGGTCCAACACAGCAGAAATCACAATCTGATTTAGACCAGCAATCATATCAATAACATAGCTCGTACGCATAAACATAAAGACTATGTTTCTTTGTTATGTTTTATGCCTTAAGGCATCCCACCAAGCCATAAGCCCTTAGTCCCTTGATTCTGACTTGATTAAGTATTTACAGAAGTTCAACTCCATCAAAATAGGGTCCACAAACCCATATCTCTGATGTGTATGAACAGTTCCTCACTGTTCTTTGAAAACCCAGAATATCCGGATATATGTCGGGGGCATATCCGGATATCCATATCCGGATATCTCCTAGCCCATATCCGGATACCAATATCCGGATATCATATCCGGATATCTCGTGACAGAATGCAGTTTCTGCATTTCGCGAGATATCACTCCCAAGGTTCCATTTTATTAAAACTGCAGTTGTAATTCTTTACCAAATATTCTGAGATTTTAATATGTTAAACTAGACCTCACAAGCTTTCCAACGACATATCTTATGTCTCAATCGGAGTTGTATAACTCCGGTTATGATTTTCGCAAAGTCACTGCTGCCAACTGAATTTCCAGCAACCAAGACGCGACTTTAAACTAACACTGAGATCAAACCACTTATCCAATGGCTACGAAATTTTACAGGGTTGATGCAAGTTCAAAGGTTGATGCACTTACCAAAGCTTAAAACAGAGCAACAATGGCTCTTGGAGCTCCCAATGCAGCTCCTAAGTCCAGCACAACACTGTGCACGAAAATGGCACACCAAAGGTTGTTCTTGGCACCAAAGGTTGCTTCTTGGACCTTAAAATGCCATGATCATGACTTCCACTCCTCTCACAAAAGAACTCAGCCTCACACCTATACTCCACTACTCCCTCAACTCAGAAATGGGACAACAATGTAGTCCCAAGGCCAACTCTCACCCTCACCAAGCAAGCTCTCACAAGCACAAGGTGTATGGAGGAGAAACCAAGGAGAAAGGAGGCTCCTTGGCTCACACAATGGAGGAGAAGGTGGCAAGAGGTGGCTGGAGGGTTTTCTCAGAAATGGAGGCACGTAGATTTTCAATTTTAACCTAGGATCATGTGCCAACTAATGCATATATAGGCATGTAAGCCACAACGCGCAGTATTAGCCTTAATAGCAACGCAAAAGATATCGATCCCAAACTTTGAAATCTAATCCTACTCATTTTTCTAAGATTTGTCATATTTTTATTTTATTTTTCGGAACACCTTTCCGGTACGCGCTTTTCCATAGCCAGTATCAGTTCTGGCATCAGATTACATTATTTTGACTTGAAACTTGTTTTACAAGTCCTCCATAATATTCTAGTAATTATCATGTATTCGTTATATTTTTCCAGTATACTTTTCCGGTACACATTTATACCGGGTAGCAGAACCGGTATCTGCGCTTTTCTTCCGAAAAGCGACTTTCAGCATTTTTACTCACTCAGTATAATTATTTAAGCCCAATAATAATTATTAAGGTCAATTATGGAATCATTTCCTAATTATCATAATTAATTCACTAATTACCTTAATTAGCGGTGCGGGTTCTTACACCACACCTCACGCGATTTCAAACTAACTTGAATTTCCCTCTGATTCCGCTAAACATTCATAAATTCCCAACCTATTTAGAAACTCTAATTTTTAACATTAACCAGTGTCCTTTAATTACCCTTGATCAAATGAATACTGAGTTTTTCGTTCGTTTAGTGAAAATGTTGTTTTAAGTTGTTGCGCGCGCCTTTGGCACGCTTCCCCAAACTAACTTATTTCCATCAAATTTATCAGAAATCATATTTCCTAGTTCTATAAATCATTTATAACTTATATTCAAAACCTAGAACTCAAAACTCAATTGGCACGCTTTATGGGGCAACTGTACCGCGGTATTTTTCCCCGGTAAAAACACTATTCACTGAGTTTTCTGAAACTTGTCTATCCACTCAATTTTTCATCCCAAATCCATTTCCAGGGTTCTTTTTATCATCTGAGACCTTCTACTTAATTTCCTTCCTAGGGTTGTGTGAATGGCTAATTTACCGTTTTGTCATTTCTTTGTATTTTGGCCTTATATTCAGGATTTTCACTAATCCTTCTCTTAATTTTCATTTAATATATTAATATTTAAACTTAGAAATGTGAGGTGTTATAAGAAAGATGATGAATAGTGACATTGAGGTGTTGTCATATAGTCACATAAGTGGGGTGCGTCCCTCAGACACCTCACGTTATTCAAATTAATTCAAATCTCCCGCCTATTCCATTAAACGACCATAATTTCTTAAACTATTTAGAAACTCTAATTTTTAACATTAACAATTTTCCTTTAATTGCCCGTGATCTGATGAATCCGGAGTTTTCCGATCGTTCAGAGATTTTAAGTTATTATGCGCGTCGTGGGCACGCTTCCCCAAGCACACTAATTTTCATCAATTTTCACCAGAATCATATTTCCTAATCCTATGTATCATTTATGACTTATATCCAAGCCTAGAGCTCAAAATTAATTTGGCACGCTTTACGGTGCAACTGTACCACGATATTTTACCCGGTAAAAATAATATTCACCAAATTATCATAAACTTGCATAACCACTCAATTTTTCGTTCTGAATCCATTTCTAGTGTTAGCTTTCTCATTTGAGACCTCCTACTCAATTTTAACTTCCTAGGGTTACGTGTTTGGCTAATTATCGTTTTACCCTTCCTTGTATTTTGACCTTAATTTCAGGATTTTCACTGATTCTACCCTTTAATCCACATTTAATATAGAGTAAATACCCCTTTTCGTCCCTGGCAATTTTCACGAGGCACATTTTAGTCCCGAACAATAAAAAAAGGTTCATTTTAGTCCCTAATATTTGAAAAAAAAGGGCCATCTTTGTCCTTCCGTTAGTTGGCATCCGACGGCCCAACTAACGGAGCACATGTGGACCGTTACTTTGCTGAGTCACCGTTAAGTATGCCATCATGGAAGTAATACGACGTTGTTTTATGTCTTCTTGGAGTTTTGGACAACTGACCTTAGCATCGAAGGCCCTATTTTGTCCCTTAGGAATTTATCGAGGCTCTTTTTGGTCCTTAACACTAAAAAAATGGACATGAACATAGGAGTTGCAAGGCATATTGCAACAAACCACAAACCTTTCAAACCCAATCCAATGGCCCTATTGCCAAGCATCCTGGACAGTGTAGGGTTAACCTAAAGTTATCAACATGTGAATCAAGTGCAGCTCAGGGTTAATTAGTTTATTCTTATAGTTATTTAGTCTACTTATTAAATTCATATTCAAAAGAAAAAGAAAAATATGAGTAACTCCATATCCATAAAGCATACGCAAATTAAGAGCGTCACAAAAAAAACATTAACAACATTTTATTTTTCTTCAACTAAAACAATAGCATTTTGCTTTATGTGTCTTTTTATGCATCACTCAGCTTAATAGTTCTCTTCCAAAAACTCACTAACGTGGATTTAGAAGCCACTGTGAGAAACCAAAAAAACCCAAAACCTTATATCTTAGATTAGAAGAAATTTCTTAGGAACTAGCTGAAGGAATTTATCACGCCACTCCATGCAAACATATCCAAAGAGTAAAAACAGCCATAAATAAACCTTAAAGCATAATATATATCCACAGTCAACAATATTTCCTCTATATGACAAACAACTATAAATAATTACAATTGAAATCTATATAAAACAAGCATACGCCTTGATATCAGCACTTTGGAAATCATTCTATAACTACAAGTTAAAGGCACATGCTATCTTACAAGCTAATTGATCACTTTTTTTTGTTTTTCTTTTTGTGTTCATTGACAATCCTAACTAATTTGAAATAAATGTGGGGTGTCTGTGTGTGCGTGTGCGTGTGTGCAAATTGACAAGTAACACTAGAGAACCAGCACAGTCACACATGCAACACATGATGCGAAAGAAATAGAGGAAACCTGGTCTGATGGGTGACTTGCAGCTTCCACATGTTCTCTGCTGTGTTCCTGAACTTTACTTTTTGAACTCGACTTTACATGCTTCCACCTCTTATAAGTTCTAAGACATTCAATTCCACCACAGTCCCCTTCAGCAACACCAAAGCCATCTGCAATTGACACTCCATTAAATATGGTTCCATTCTTCAAGCACCGAACCTCTCCACCTTGAGCTACACCAAACCCATCTGCAATAGACACTCCCTTAACTATAGTTTTATTCTTCAAGCACCGAACCTCTCCACCTTGAGCAACACCATTCCCATCAGCAATTACCACTCCATTATTTACAGCTTCATCCTTCAAGCCCCAAACTTTTATAAGTTATGAAATTAGAATGAAGTTTCTAAAGGAGTTATTATTATTATTTGTAAATACAAGTTTAGGTTTGTGTGCACATATCAAAAGCTATTATTAAGCCCAACAACAATGAATATACAAGCTAAAACAAATGAATTGCATATACAATCTAAGGAAATGTTCATGCTTCAAGTTGCATGAATTTTTTTGCTGAAAATCTAAGATATACACATCCCATCAATCTATCAAATATTTTCCCTATTGCAACTAACTGTTGAGCTCATTAAATGGCGACCTTATATCAGAAAAAGTTTCAGGTTTCTTTACCCCTGTGGGAGAATGCATTATCATATTCTCTTTTATAAGCAATTCACCATCCTTTTTAAAATTCATTCCTAGATAATCATTCTCTAAAGGCTGCACTATGCTTGTGAATATATCCATTAGTTGAGTGTCTGCAGTAGTGCACTCACACATTTTATCACCCAATCCCAGAACAAAACCTAACAAGTTATCCCTTTCTGATGACAATCTTATAGCATTTTCAAGCAAATTTCTATTCTCCATCTTGAGTTTTGAAGCAAAACATCTAAGACTCTGAGCTTATTCTCCATTTGATCAGTCAACTCCTTTATTTTTAACTGTTTTGCATCCATTTTCGCTTCAATATCCAATGCAAGGTGTTTTGGTTGGTAATAGGGCCATTGGATTGGGTTTGAAATGTTTGTGGTTTAATGCAATATGCCTTGCAACTTCTATGTTCATGTCCATTTTTTTAGTGTTAAGGACCAAATAGGGCCTTCGATGCTAAGGTCAGCTGTCCAAAACTCCAAGAAGACATAAAACGATGTCGTATTACTTCCACACTAGCATACTTAACGGTGACTCAGCAAAGTAACGGTCTACGTGTGCTCCGTTAGT
This sequence comes from Gastrolobium villosum, assembly GCA_032173675.1. Classification (NCBI taxonomy): domain Eukaryota; kingdom Viridiplantae; phylum Streptophyta; class Magnoliopsida; order Fabales; family Fabaceae; genus Gastrolobium; species Gastrolobium villosum. The sequence continues at coordinate 36,774 of JAVKPL010015024.1, read as the reverse complement.
TGGGCCGTCAGATGCCAACTAACGGAAGGACAAACGTGGCCTTTTTTTTTCAAATATTACGGACTAAAATGAGCTTTTTTTATTGTTCGGGACTAAAATGTGCCTCGTGAAAATTGCCTAGGACGAAAAAGGGTATTTACTTTTAATATATTAATCTATGTTTCAGAAATGCAAGGTTCAATATTCACCTCTCCTTTTTAAAATTTTGTCTGCAGAATTAAATCATACTTGTCCGCTAACTCAGGATACAGTCGGAGAATCTCATCCTCTTGTTCCCAAGTAGCCTCCTCAGGTGTACGTCCTTCCCATTGAATCGAACCTACAGGAGTCTTCAAATTCTCCCGAATTTCAATGTCATCTGGTATCACCATATGTGATTCATCTGAAACAAGACGCAGCAGCTGCGATACATGGAAAACGTCGTGTAGATTCGACAACTTTGGGGGTAAGGGAAGCTGATAGGCCACTAATCCCACTCTTTTCATTATCTGATACGACCCAATAAACCGATGACTCAGCTTCCTCACACCCAATGCACGGCCAACACCCGCGACTAGAGATAACCGCATAAATACATTGTCACCTTCTTCGAATTCCAGCGGTCTGTGTCTATTATCATAGTAACTTTTCTGCCAATTCTGTGCCTGTTTAAGCTTTTGTCTGATCATTTCAATCTGTATGGTAGTTTCTTCCCAAAATCTGGACCAAATCTCTCTTTGTCACTAATTCAGTCCAACAAGTAGGAGTACGACATCTCCGTCCATACAATGCCTCATACGGTGCCATGCCCAGACCGGAATGAAAACTATTATTATACGAAAATTCCACCAATGACAAGTATCTATCCCAAGCAGTACCCTGCTCCAGTATGCAAGCTCTCAGCATATCCTCAAGTGTCTGTATGTTCCTCTCATTCTAACCATAAGTCTGCGGGTGATAAGTGTAATAGCCTATTATGTACCGGTAATGTTAACATTGATTATGATATTAAGCGCAGTTACAATCACAACAATTCATTTTTAAAAATGCGAGTAAATTTTTTCCTTTTTATTACGCGAGCATTTAAAACAATAATAAAGCGTAATAAATAAAGGTTGTGACCGTAACTGAAAACTCATTGTAGAATCATAATATAAAATTCCTAGATATCATATAATACTTATCTCAAGTCACTAAGGGGTCCTCATAAACCCACTTAGCATAAATCTCACTTTTACATTTTCTACCTATCCGAACATGGTTCAGTATTCTGGACATTGCAGAAAATTCGCATGCCGCAAACCTCTCATCTTTTAGTATGTTATTCTAGACTTAATTATCCGTCTAACAAGCTATCACACGAGTCATAAAGTTCTCATTTTCTCCGGATATCACCATTCGAAGTTGGACAAGCAAATCTGCCAACCAACCTCAAATAGGGCTCCAAAAAGCCCTCACTCTCTCAAAGATTTTGGAAAATTCACTCCACCAATTGCTTTCAAATTTTTATACATAAAACTAGACCCCTCAAGCTTCAATTTTACATATCATGCACCTATTTTGACCAAGAAAAGAAGCGGGAATAAATCTCTCAAAAACGCACAGTGACAGCCCCATGTGCAGGGGCGTTTTGAGCAGTCTGGGCTCTCTGGATTCCACTGGGCTGCGTACTACTTCTATGGATCTCAAATTTTGATACAATGTAGTCAACATCTCATTCTTTAAAATGGTGTATGGAACGTCCCTATTGGACCCTTGCGGAGAGAGATATGCTCTCCCAAAGTTCGCTCAAAATCCGCCAATTTCTAAAAATTTCGCCAGAGTCTCCTTTGTTTTATCCAACATATGCCACTTTTACAAGTGTGTTATCTAACCTCAAATTCTACCTAATAAACATGGGTGGCACTCAAGGATCAGCAATGCCTTGGTGCTCTTACAACCCTTCATAATTTATATCAAAAGCTTACTTTACAATTCAACATTTACATTATTTAATCTTAAACCATTTCAATCACATTAATTCCTTTGCATGCATTCTTTTTGGCATAAAACATAAATCACATCCTATAATAGGCCTATTGCCTTTTCATCAGATACATGCTTCAATATTACCCAAAGTCTTAAGATTATAAATTATAATTAACATTTCTCCAATGAGACATAATACAAATAAACCTTCAAATCAAATATGGTAAAACATAAGCTAAACTTAGGCAAAATATGGCATGAACATCGATGATAAAATGCATAATCCTAACTCCATGTACAGTGTTCATGCACTAAGTCTAGCCTAGGCCCAATGGCCACAAAATGCAACATAATCCTACGCCCAAGCTCATCTTACGGGCCTCTTGCCCACCGCTCCAGCACCACTGCCACTACCTGAAATAAAGTCCCCAAAATGGGGTGAGATATACGAATATATCTCAGTAACCCAGAGGTTCTGAAGATTACTCCGTCCAATGGCTCACTTCGATACATATCAATAATATAATACAACATTCAAAACGGGATAAAGCAAGGGGTTTAGTGAAGTAGGGAAGCATAGGGAATAAAATAAGATGAAGCTGGAATGGTCAATACCAAAGCCACGCGACATCCGGCCTATTGGCCTCGGCATATAGCCTACGGGTTCCAATCCAAGGAAGTGTTCCCAAAGCATCAACCAAGGCACCCTCCATCCATATACACCCGAGACTTCCTAATGTGCTCCTCTACAGATGACACACGATGACCCCAGGTCAGCTGGAACTCCCTCATGGAGACTTATCCAGTGGAAGTCCGTAACGCCCGAAGGCAACAGTCTACTGGCCAGAGACACGGTACATCCTATGTACCACTAAACATACAACAATGCATGAACATGTTATACTACATTACCAACATACACCTCCAACCACTCCCTCAAGGGGCATGTGGAGCACACACGGGGATTAAACCCCAGTACCAAGGGATTACCTGATTGAAGCTCCCTCTCTAGGTAGCTCCAAAGCCAAACACAACCAAGCTTAGTCCAAAAGAAATGCCTACAGATAGGTCATTCCCATATCAATTATAATCACATAACCACTTCAACTTGGTTACTCAAGCATTCATGAATTTTTACATAATTACTCACCACAATCCTTTTAGTCAAGGACCAAAGGCAACCCGCCAAGCTCACCATTCCAAGTTCACGTCCGTGGAAGACAACCTACAATGATCACACAAGGATCTTCAACACCATGGTGCAAACAAGCCAAAACACAAAGCACCACACTCCCACCCACACACACATAGGTTCGGCCAAATGGCCCAAAATACCTAGCCATATTCTTGATTTTATTTCAAGCTTCCAATAGCTTCCTAAGCTTACCACAACATTGTTTCAAGTCCTTAATCTCATTCAATTACCCCTTAAAACCATTTTCTCCAATTATCCTCCTTTAGGCCAATTCCTACACCTGCACATATCCAATGATTCCACTCCCAATTCACATGCATCAAACCAACATACAACTCATTTAAACACAATTCACAACCACACAACACCAATTACATGATTTTTACATCATCATTTCCTTACTTCCCTTCAATGGCCTAAATCAATAAGCATGCATACCAAAGGATTTCTAATTCATTTCAACATTTTCACACATCATAAAATCCTATAATTAACTCATACAAATGCTCAACAACTTAATTAAACAATCACACAACATATCCATTTTACAAAGTCTTGAATTCCCAACTCAAAATTTTCCTAAGTTATCAACTTTTTCACCAATAAATTTTATGAGTTCATTCACTATAAAACATCATTCTAAGACACTTTTACTATTACACATTTTCAATTTGAGGTCCCCAACCCCATCAATCACACATGCAAGCTCTAGGGTTCATGAAATTAAATCCAATGAATCAACCAATTAAAAGTGTGGAAACTTACCCACAATCAAGGCCTAGGACTCCTCCACACAATACCCAAGCAATGGAGAATCAATCAACTCCAAGAATATCAAAATCTTCTTCCAAATCGTCACCCTTTTGGCCAATCATCTCTCACTACAATGATCCCTATGCAAAACTAAATGTAACAATGTGTTCCTCTCAAGATTTTACACAAGTTTGGCTTTGGAATCACTCAAATCCATGCCATAGAACTCAAGTTATGTTGGTTTGAAGTTGTCCAACTTTTCTTTTTCACCAACAATGGAGGGACAAGAAATTTGTAAGGAGGAAGATGATCCAAAAATTTGATTTCTCACATGTGCTCATAAGTCAATTAAGTGGGGGTGGGCCCCACAAGTGCCACCTCACTTAAACTCAGTAATCACCAATTAATTCATGAACTATCCATTAATTAAAAAATTTAATATTCACCAAAGTCCCTTAATTACGCTTGAACATATGAATCCGGAGTTTTCCAGGCATTCGGTGAAATCACAGTTTTAATCCGATATTGCACTTTTGGCACGTTTCCCGAAAAGCCCTAATTTTCATGAAATTTCATCAAAAATCATATTTTCTAGTCCTATGTACCATTTATAACTTATATCCAAACCTACAACTCAAAATTCATTCGGCACATTTTACGGTGCAACTGTACCGCAGTATTTTTACCGGTAAAAACAATATTCACCAATTTTTCTGAAACTTGCCTAACCACTCAATTTTTCGTTCTGAATCCATTTCCAGAGTTAGTTTTCCCATTTGAGACCTCCTACTCAATCTTACTTTCCTAGGTTTACATGTTTGGCAAATTACCATTTTACCCTTCCTTTGTATTTTAACCCTAATTTCAAGATTTTCACTAATCCTACCCTTTAATCCACATTTAATATATAAATATATGTTTTAGAAATACGAGGTGTTATATTCGCCCCTCCTTTTTGAAATTTTGTCCGCAAAATTAGGATCGTACCGGTCCACTAACTCGGGATATAGCCGGAGAATCTCGTCCTTCTGCTCCCATGTAGCTCCTCAGGTGTGCATCTTTACCATTTTACTTTCGTCACAGGCATAACCTCATTTTCGCAGTATCCATCGTTCCCCAATCCTTCACAAACACTTGCCAATTCCAGTGATATGACTTTTTAATTCACTATATTTTAAATTTTCCATAGGCCACGGTTGCACTTTCACTAATTTATAGGTAATAATATAGCTATATTACAATTTTTTCTGCCTAACCTCACTTCATTTTCATCTTTATCTATTTTTCTGACCCAAGGTCATGCACAACAACATCAGACGGTCTCCAAGTATATTTATCGGACAATTCCTGAACATTTTAACTCTCTTTTCTTTAGTAATTCAATTCTTTCGCTGTCAATACTGTTTGAACAATACCCCGATATACCAGTCATTTCCACTAATGATACTAATCTTACAATTTCGTTGATTCCTTAGCTTTCCATAAGTATATACTTTCTAGTTTCGACGATACTCTACAGTACCCAATAATCCCAACTCACAGTGAATTTCATATTTATATACTTTACTTAACTTCCTCACCTGTCTCCACATCTTCTTAGATAATCACAACTATGTTTTCTCTTAGTGACACAGGGGCTAAAAACCCTCATCATAGTTTATACTTCATGTCAGTCACTTCAAGGTCTTCATCCATAAACCCATTCATGAAACTTTCCATCTATAACTTCAGATTTATGATTCACACCCATTGTTCATCTATTTATCAGCTTAGCCATCTTAACTCTATCAACTTAGCCATCTCAAAGCCAAAACACAAAATCCATCAATGACCTCTGCATCAAAGGCCTCATGCCTAATATTTTCACCAACTAACCATTTTTAACTTTTCATTCAATGCCAATGTTGTAGTTTAAACATATGTTTGTTAGACTCAAGCTAATGATCAACAAATAACAGAAATCCTGAATGAAATTGCAACTACAATTCAGCAATTCGAGTTTGATGATTACTCTAGATAGCAAGTTGAGAGAGAGAAGACAAGTTTGTTACAGGTTTTCAATACCCTCTCCTCACACGACTACTTCCTATTAAACAGTAAAAAAAAGGCAATTGGGCCAAATGGCTTGGCCCATTAACTAAACACAATTATACTAATTGGGCTAAGATATCGGCCCTATTACAATAAGCCTCAGCAACGTCCAAGTGCATTCAGCCTCCTGCAGCCACATCTCATCCACGTGTCTCAAGCACGTAACCTTTGGTCCATTTGGATGGGATCTTCATGCGCATACCTCTTCCAGTGGGTACTTGCATCCTCTGGTTTGTGTCTATTTCCTCTGCCTTACCTTCCCTTCCACTATGGTTGTCCATGCTCTCTTCTTCGGGTAGTGGGTCTCTATCAAATCCCTCCACCCTTAAAGATTCGATCTTGTCCTCAAGATCAAACTGTGGGAAAGCCTTGCAAAACTCAGAAGCCGAGATCCAGGAAGCATCTTCCAAGGGTAGCCCTCGCCACTGCACTAGGACTTGCAAGTCCGAACCTTTACCCCCAGAAATGGTGTGAGAACGCAGGATGGCTAGTGGATCTGTCACCGGATGGCCGTCCCAAGTCACCGCTGGTAGTGGTTGTGGGTGGAAAGCCAGATTTTGGCGAAAAGCTTTGAGCAACGAGACGTGAAAGACAGGATGGATCCGTGACCCATCGGGGAGCTCCAATCGGTAAGCGACTGCTCCGATGCGCGCCGTGACGGAAAAGGGGCCATAATACCGGCGACGGAGCTTAGAGAAGGATTGGTTACGGATCGATTTCTGCCAATAAGGTTGGAGTTTGACAAACACTTGGTCACCGACAGCTAACTGAATGTCACGGCAGTGTTTGTCAGCCTGATTTTTCATACGCTGACGGGTGCGGTGGAGGTTATCCCTGAGTTGTCTGATAATAACATCCCTCTGTGTTAGCAGGGTATCCACGGCTTCAATAGGGGAAGTGGCTCCTTCATAAGGTTGTAAAACCGGTGGTAGACGGCCATAAAGGATCTGGAACGGGGTGGATCCAATGGAAGAATGGTATGAGGAGTTGTACGAAAACTCTGCCTAAGGTAAGTATTGCACCCAACTTTGGGGGTTTTCCATTGTATAGCAACGGAGGTATTGCTCCAGCCCTCGATTTGTAACCTCTGTTTGTCCATCACTTTCAGGATGGTTGGCTGTGCTAAACTGAAGACGTGTACCACTTAAACGAGAAAGCTCTTGCCAGAAGCGGCTGATGAAAATCCGATCACGATTGGAAACAATCGATTTGGGAATTCCATGAAGTTTGCAGATGTCCGAAACAAAAACTGAAGCTACTTTAGAAGCAGTGAAGTTGCTGGTCAATGCTGAGAAGTGGGCATATTTAGATAACCGATCAACTACGACCATGATGGCAGTTTTTACCTTTGATGGGGGAAGTCCTATAATGAAGTCCATTGACAACTCTTCCCACACAGCGTGAGGAATGGCCAGTGGTTGGAGTAGGCCTGCAGGAGACAAAGGCTGATACTTGGTAACTTGGCAAACAGGGAAAGTCCTGACAAATTCTTGCACATCATTTTTCATATTTGTGACACCCTCCCTTGTACGTGTCCAAGCGATTTGTCTGCTAAGCGGATTAGAGTCAAAAAGTTAACGAGTAAAATTCTTGTTCAGTTAAATCTTTTTCATATGACCAAGTAGAAAAGCTTGTCTAGAAAACTGACTTTAAAAAAATAAAAACAGCAAATAAATTTTTAAAAGGCTTTCGCTGCGCAACTCTGATTTTCCTGAAAACAGCCTCTTTTGCAAAAATAATGTAAATTTGAAATCAAAAGATTAAAAAATATTCTTTGATGCAAGAAAACTAGACATCCGGGGCTACGCTTACATATAAAATATAAGCGAATCGGAGGTGAATAGCCCCACGAAACAGATCTCTCAAAGTACTCAAAAATTCGTTGCATTTTTCCAAAAACCTCCTGACTTGTAAAAATCATAATAAATCGGGTTTTCAGAATTTGTTTGTACAGTTTATATAATCTGAAAGTAAACAACTGGGGCTTTACATACATATAAATTATGCCACATTCGGAGGTCTATAGCCCCAGAACGACAACTCGTAAAGTGCTTGCAAAATCAGTTCAAAAATCCAAATTTAAATACTAAGACAATTATTTTCGCAAACTAAATACCAGAAACATAAAAGTCATGCTACACTTCTTTTCAAAAGAGAACATACATCATGGCATTCCATTCTTTAAGAAACTACATCAAGGTCAAATATTCAAACTACACTCAATAGAGACAGCGAGCAAACAACAAGGTTGTCCACAGCATAACTTAACAGAATTGTCATGTAACTATGTCATCAAACACTTCCTCAAATGCTTCAAGGTCCTCCTGCAATTTATTAAAATTGCAGCCCCAAAGGGGTGAGAAAAAATCCCAGTAGTGTGGCAACAAAACCATTAATGCAACATTATTAACTAGATACAGAATTACAAAACAGTCGCATCATCAAGATAAATCCGATAGATACTAAGCATTATCATTTTGCGTATATAATGCCAAGATTACTAGTCAAGATGCGTATATAACGCCAAGAGTACGTTCATAGCACTACGGTGCACGTACTAACAAGCACAGTGGAGTTCCCTTAGTGGCTCCTCAAGAGGGTTCCAACTGCGACCTATGCGGACTGAAGCCAGCTGTCCCAAGACCCTGGTACCGAAGGGATGCCTACATGATGCGTGCTCAATCGTATGCATAGTTTTCATACTTATTTGAAGAAGTCAACATGAAAATTATGCATGTATGCTATGTCATGGATCACACACAGACACACAATTAAAAATAATGAATGTGTATGCATGACTAGTGTAACGCCCTCCCTTGTATGCATCCAAGGGAGTCGTTTGCTAAGCGGAATTAGAGTCGTTAACGTCACATGAGCTAACAAAGCAGCATACAAATCCGTATAAAAATTTTCAACACTTAAATTCTTTTCATAAAGGTTTTCCAAAATAGTCATTGTTCACAAAAGTTCAAGCTAACCTAATCATGATAAAGACTACAGTCATCCAAGATAGTTCCAAAACATTAATCATTACAGTTATCCATGTAAACAAACAGCAACACTGCTAATCCACGCATCAGCAATCAACAGCAAAATAATACTCCTTCAAATGCTCTTGCGTCCTCCTGCCATTTTGGAAAAATAGCAGCCCCGAAGGGGTGAGAATAATCCCAGTAGTGTGGCAATAAAACCAATAATATAACAATATTAACTAGGCACAAAATCATAAACAGTCACTTCGACATATCCTTGTCCTTTTTCCTTTTTATCATATTCATATATTGCGTATATAACGCCTTTCCTTTGCGCTTTTAGCACCGTCGTGCGCGCACTTCACAGTGGAATCAAATATCCCTTGGCACCTGAGCTCCATGTGGATTCCATCTGTGGGCCTATGCGGACTGATGCCAAGTGTCCCATACCCCGGTACCTTGGGGATGCCTATATGATGCTTGCTCAAACACATGGTCCTGTACATAACTATTCTAAAACAAGGCCTATATGATCTTGTTACATGCATGACATGCTATGCTTTCACACACAAAGCGTAAAAATGCGGTATAATGTAAGATGCATGCTTATATACCTTTCATATGCGTTATGCTGCCACATAACGTCTTTACCTCATAATCATATAGCCATCACGGCACATATTTGGCAGTTTCCTTTCATTATAATGGAACATAATATTTTTACGGCATATGGAGCATCATGTCATAATTCTATACCAGTAGTCAATAGTCACATTAGGCATCATCGCCTGACACTTACCTTAGCTTTCCTTAAATATTACCAACGGCAGCGAAATATTCTCACTTCTTAAGCGCACCTAAATCAATTAAAACTAATCATTTACAGTGGCTATTTACAGCAGCAAAACAGTGAGCATACAGTAGCAAAAACAGTGAGCATACAGCAGCAAAACAGTGAGCATACAGCAGCAAAACAGTGAGCATAACAGCAAAACATACAGCAGCAAAACAGTGAGCATTTACAGCAGCAAAACAGTGAGCATACAGCAGCAAAACAGTGAGCATACAGCAGCAAAACAGTGAGCATTTACAGCAGCAAAACAGTGAGCATACAGCAGCAAAACAGTGACGTTTTAAAACAGAACCAGTGGCGTTTTTAAAACAGAAACAGTGGCACTTTGAACTTCCAAAACAGTGGCATAAATCTTGGTTTTTGGACAGTGAAACAGTGGCATATTATGGATTAAAACAGTGACATTTTATGCATACAAACAGTGGCATAGAAGGACTAAAACAGTGGCATTTTTATGCATAAAACAGTGGCATATGATGACTTAAAACAGTGGCATATTATGCATAAAAACAGTGGCATATGATGACTAAAACAGTGGCACATTATGCATAAAACAGTGGCATATGATGACTTAAAACAGTGGCCTTTTATGCATAAAAACAGTGGCATTTTAAGCATGGAAACAGTGACATTTGATGACTAAAATAGTGGCCTTTTATGCATAAAAACAGTGGCATTTTATGACCAAAACAGTGGCATTTTAAGCATGGAAACAGTGACATTTTATGACTAAAACAGTGGCATTTTAAGCATGCAGTGGCAAAAAAACAGTGGCATTTTATGCATAAAACAGTGGCATTTGATGAGTAAAACAGTGGTATTTCATGCATAAAAACAGTGGCTTAAGGAGCACTAAAACAGTGACATATATGTGCAGAAACAGTGGCATATAAGGTGCAGAAACAGTGGCTTCTAATGTGCAGAAACAGTGGCTTTTAATGTGCAGAAACAGTGGCTTTTAGGTGCTTTTAGAAACAGTGGCTTTTAATGTGCAGAAACAGTGGCTTTTAGGTGCAGAAACAGTGACATTTTAATGTGATTTTTGAGGGACCGAAACAGTGGCATCTTATCTACAAAACAGTGGCACATCAAACCGAAACAGTGGCACATTTCTTCTTTAAAACAGTGGCCTAATTATACAAAACAGTGGCATATAATTTTAAGCATGATCATGAGACTTTTACTCTACAACTTATGCATACAAGTCATCATAAAATGGCTCCATACTTATACTTTAATCATGCTCAACCAAGGATCCAAAACAACACATATACAAGAAGACATTCAAGCATACATACATGGCTACACTAAGAAAGAATTCAAAGTTCAAGGCCTACCTCTTGTAGCACACCCTTCAAAGTCAAGAATCACACCACCTTCTAGCTTCACTACACAACAAGTCCTTACTTCCTATGGTGATCTATGCGCAACAAGGATGAGGAACAAGGCTTGCACTAGCTTGGTGTATGGTTGAGGTGAGGGAAGGAAGGAGTTGTCTTAAGCAAAGTCTTCTAGCTCCAAGGAGGCTTGTAGGTTCGGTTATGGGAGTGAGGGAGTGAGGAGAAGAGGAGTTGGCTGCACAAAATGAATGGGGGCAGCCCCTCTTGTGCGCAAATTTAAAGGGAGAGGGGAGGAGGTTGCAATGATTTAACATCATGGTAAAAAAATCTGATTGCTTGAAGGAGTGGGGCTGCACACAAGGGTGAATCAAGCAAAGGGTTTGCTTCTAGCTTACTCTATTTACATGCAAGGATGGAGGAGTGATATGTTCAGATTTGGTGCTGTCCTTAAGTCAGAAAATTTTCTGCATCATTGACCAAGTTGTGCGCAAAAATGGAGTGGAGGAGGTGCCTCATGAGTACATGTAAGAGCTTTGCTAAGTCAACAAGGAAACAACCATGTGGCAGCCCAAAAATCTGCACTTAGGCAGCCTTGGTGCGCAATGATGAGAGGGAAAGAGGTGCAGTTTTGTGACAGCCCAAATTCAGATTTTGGAGCTGCCCAAAATGATGAAAATGCAGCCAAAAATCCTCTTATGATGCATGTGAAACAAGGCAGGTTTTGACTCATGATGGGCTGCAAAAGCTTGTCAAAAAAATCTGCACAATGCAGTCTAATGATGGAAGGTGTAAGTGGTTCACCAAGTCAACAAGTTAGGCAGTTTGTGTCATAAGAAAAATCTGCACCCAAAGCCCCTCCCATGTGCGCCTAAATGGGGAAATATGCAGCCTAAAATCATGCTCAAAGGTCCAAGTGTCTTCCAAGCAATGAGGTTTAAATCAAGTTATGCATAATCAAGGTGAGGTGGCGGTTTAACAAGGCAAAATGACAGATTACTAAGTCCTAAATCACCCTTACTTGTGCGCAAGATTGAGTGGTGGAAGGGTTGCCATGTGAAGGTTTCTTGGTACACAAGACATCCTTGTTGGGCAAGGCTTAGGGAAGTAAGAATGGTTACAACTTTGGGCTGAATTAGCTTGATCCAAGAGCCATTCTTGGGCCATTGGCCACACACACAAAAGGATCCAATCACACAAGTCCAATAGTAACAAGTCCACACACACACACTAGCCCACATCCAAACACTAATGCCTTCTAACACACACTCACATTACTCATAAGATTAAATTCACATGTCTACATATGTACCCTCCTATGATTTAATTTAATTAATTACCTTAGTCTTATCCAAGGATAAAGGTCAACCAATTCACAAGCCATAACACATAACCCATACATCCGAATTCTACACATGTACATATAGCATATAGTACTTATGTATTCTACTAATTATGCGGGATGTTACACTCTCCCCACCAATTAGGAATTTTGTCCGCAAAATAAACTTACTTAAGAGCTAAACAATTCTGGATAGCGTTTCTGAATGTCGTCCTCGCGCTCCCAAGTGGCTTCAGCTGCCGATCTGTTGTTCCATAATACCTTCACCAACGGAATCTCTTTAGAACGTAGTCGCTTGACGGATCTTTCAAGAATTTGCAACGGTTGCACTTGATACGTCAGATCTTCCTTTAGTTCCACTTCTTCCGGCTGTAATACGTGAGATGGATCAGAGAGATACCTCCGTAGCTGTGACACATGAAATACATTGTGAATTCCTGACAGATTGGGTGGTAAAGCCAACCGGTATGCGGACTCTCCAATCCGGTCCATAATCAGATACGGTCCTAAGTACCGTGGACTTAACTTCTTAACTCCCATTCTCCTTCCGAGTCCCGATGTAGGTGTGATTCTCAAAAATACATGGTCTCCGACTTCAAAAGATAGAGGCTTATGACGCTTGTCGTAATAACTCTTCTGTCTGGCCTGAGCCCTCTGCATATTCTCCCGAATCTTCTTTACTTGTTCGGATGTTTCTTGAATTAGATCGGGTCCTAACATACTTCGCTCACCCACTTCCGTCCAACATAAAGGGGATCTGCACTTTCTCCCATACAAAGCTTCATACGGTGCCATCTGAATGCTGGAGTGGTAACTGTTGTTGTAAGCAAACTCAATCAACGAAAGATAACTATCCCAGCTGCCTCCTAACTCCAAAACACATGCTCGCAACATGTCCTCTAAGGCTTGAATGGTGCGTTCCGTCTGTCCATCGGTCTGCGGATGATAAGCAGTACTCAACCTCAGTTGGGTCCCTAATGCTCTTTGAAAGGATTCCCAAAACTTAGATGTAAACTTGGGATCACGATCACTGACAATACTCGTAGGAACTCCGTGCAGCTTCACAATCTCCTGCAGATAAATTCTAGCAAGCTTCTCTGTATCATATGTGGTTCTAACACGCAAGAAATGAGCTGACTTCGTTAAACGATCGACAATCACCCAGATAGAATCATATCCTTCTCGCGTCCGAGGAAGTCCAACTACAAAATCCATCGAAATACTGTCCCACTTCCATTCGGGGATCTCCAAAGGTTGAAGGAGTCCCGACGGTTTCTGATGTTCGTACTTCACCTTCTGACAAGTTAAGCATCGAGACACATACTCCGCAATATCACGCTTCATACCCGGCCACCAAAACGAGGTCTTCAAATCATGGTACATCTTCGTGGATCCAGGATGAACTGCGTACTTACCCTTGTGAGCCTCCTGTAAAACTTCTTGCTTCAACACTTCATTCGGCACAACCAGCCGTCCTTGAAATCTCCAAACATCAAACTCATCCTTTACAACATCTTGGTTACCAACCAAATCACGGACTAACTCTTCATCTTTCTGAGCCTCCTTAATTCTACTGATCAATTCATTCTCCACCTTTATATTTCCCAATCTTATGCTGTTCCCTCTCTCGTCTACCGATAAGTTCAAGTCTCGAAAGGCCTCAAACAACTTCAATTCTTCCATCATCAGAGTTGCAGTGTGTAGAGTCTTCCTGCTCAGGGCGTCAGCTACCACGTTCGCCTTTCCGGGGTGGTACTTAAGGTCAAAATCGTAGTCCTTCAGAAATTCCATCCACCGACGTTGCCGCATATTCAGCTCCTTCTGGTCGAACAAGTACTTCAAACTCTTATGATCGCTGAACACGTCAAACTGCGAACCATACAAGTGGTGCCTCCAGATTTTAAGTGCGAACACTATAGCTGCTAACTCCAAATCGTGCGTAGGATAATTTTCTTCGTGAGGCTTCAGTTGTCGAGATGCATAAGCTACCGCCATACGATCCTGCATCAACACGCATCCAAGTCCTTTCAGCGACGCATCGCAGTACACTTCGAACTTTCGAGTAGGATCCGGAATCGTGAGTACGGGAGCACTCGTCAATCTGCTCTTTAGCTCCAAGAAACATTCTTCACAGGCTTCAGTCCACTCAAAAGGCTTATCCTTCCGAGTGAGACGAGTAAGGGGTTGCACTATCTGAGAGAAATTCTGGATGAACCTTCGATAGTATCCAGCCAGACCTAAGAAACTTCTTACTTCAGTGACCGTCTTGGGTCGTTCCCAATTCATGACAGCTTCAACTTTGCTGGGGTCCACCGCGATACCTTCTGATGAAATGACATGGCCCAGAAACTGGACCTCTTTAAGCCAAAACTCGCACTTCGACCATTTCGCGTACAACTGCTTCTCCTTCAAGACTTGCAAGACAATCCTCAGATGTTCCGCATGCAGCTCTTCATTAGCTGAGTAAATCAGGATATCGTCGATAAACACAATAACGAACTGATCAAGAAACGGGCGGAAGATGCGGTTCATGTAGTCCATGAATACCGCTGGAGCATTCGTAAGTCCGAATGGGATCACCTGATATTCGTAGTGCCCATAACGAGTCCTAAAAGCGGTTTTCGGAATATCCTCCGGTTTGACCCGGATCTGATGGTATCCCGATCGTAAATCTATCTTGGAAAAGACTCTGGCTCCTCTCAGCTGGTCCATCAAATCGTCGATCCTCGGTAGCGGATACTTATTCTTCACCGTGACTTTGTTCAGCTGGCGGTAATCTACACACAGACGTAAGCTTCCATCCTTCTTCTTAATCAAGATAGCTGGAGCACCCCATGGAGAAGTACTCGGTCTGATGAATTCCTTTGCCAAAAGCTCTTCTATCTGCTTCTTTAACTCGCGCAGTTCCAACGGTGCCATACGATACGGGGCAATAGAGATTGGTCCGACTCCAGGAACAAGTTCGATCGAAAATTCTATTTCCCTATGAGGAGGCAATCGAGGTATTTCATCCGGGAATACCTCCTCGAATTCTCTAACTACCGGTACATTCTGAATTTGATTGTCAATCGAGGTCTCAGCCTCGATCGACAAAAGATACCCTGCTGCTCCCTTGCGGAGCTCTTTTCTAACTTGCAATAAGGAAATGAAAGAGAAAGGTTGAAAATTACCATCCTTTGCAGGAACAATGACTTTCCCCGCTCGACAATCCAAGGTTATCCCGTTTTCCGTCAACCAGTCCATACCGATAATCACATCGAAGTTGAATACCGGCAGGACCACCAAGTTAACTGTATATGTGTTCCCTTCATACTGCAAGGTAACACCTCTGCAGATCTCTGAGGCTGTGCACGATCCTCCCGTAGGTGTGCTGATGTGTAACTCATAAGGTAACGGGGTTGGGGTGATGCCTATTCTCAAGGCAGTATGCTTTGCCATAAAAGAGCCAGACGCTCCAGAATCAAAGATAACAGAAATTGGGTGACCATTCAAAGTGACATTACCTTTGATCAGGTTGGGAAACTTCTGCGCTTCATTTGCATCCAATGTGAACACCCGAGCTTGCGGAGGCTGTTGGTCAGCGTTCTGGGGGCACTTGTAAGCAAAATGACCTTGCTGGCCGCATCTGAAGCATGCATTGTTGTTCTTGCGACAGACTCCAAAGTGATTCTTTCCACATGTAGCACAAACAGTCGCGCCCTGACGTCCAGTCGACGATTGACCCACCGTAAAGTTTCTCTTAAAATTTCCAGGCCGCGCCTGCAACGGCGTACCTCTGCCTCGACCCCTACCAGGTGCCGCCCTGAAGAATCTGCCTGCTCGATTTCCTCCGTGGAATTGTGGTGGTGGCTTGTTCAAGTTCTTGGCTTCCAGAATGATTCCTTCTGCCTGACGACTCTGGTTGATGAGTTCCGGAAGTGTGCGATTAGCCGTCGTCAAGATGAGCTTGCGGATTTCCGGATGCAGTCCGCTCTCGAACTTCTCCACCTGCCATTCTTCATCATAAATGTTCCGGTCAAAGTTGGCGTACTCGATCAGCTGCCCAAACTTTGCGATATACTCATTAACCGTCATGTTACCCTGCCTGAGCGACAGCAGTTCAGTGTGCTTCATCCTTCGCATTGCCTTAGGAAAATACTTATCCAGAAATACTTGTCTGAACACGGCCCACATCAGCTCCACGTCCTGAGCTCTCAGCAGAGCCCTCGCACCAGTCCACCATGTTAAAGCTTCTCCCATCAGCTGGTACGACGCGTAATCAGTCTTCTGCGCTTCCGGGCATGCCATGCGTTCGAAAATATGCTCAATCATCTGCAGCCACCTCGCTGCAGCCTCGGGGTTGTCTTCACCCTCAAAGGTAGGTGGTTGGAAGTTGCGGAAGTCTTTCAACCTCCGACGGGCAATTTCTTCTGCATTTTCATGCAGTGGGGGTTGGTTCTGATTCTGTTGCCTATGGTCACGCCATTCCTGGCTCATATTTTGGATGAACGTTGCCAGTCCCCCAATGGTGGTGATAAGATCCTCTTCCGCATCGCCAGTCCTTCCCCGAGTTGAACCGCGACCACCCGCCATGATTCTGCACTCACAATATCAGGAAATGAGTTGATCAGGCTCACCGCAAGTTATTCATGGCAGCAGTCCCAAGTAGGTACTCGAGTTCAATTCGGACAAGTTAGCTATGCATCCGTGTCTTATCACAGAACAGTCTAAACCATCTAACTATCCTAGCTATCATATACTTAAACTATAGCACATTTAGACAGTCAATCAGCAGATAAACACAAACAGCAGTCAATTCAATCAAACACAAGCAATTCCATGGACCAAACTGCTCTGATACCAATTAGTGTAACGCCCTCCCTTGTATGCATCCAAGAGAGTCGTTTGCTAAGCGGAATTAGAGTCGTTAACGTCACATGAGCTAACAAAGCAGCATACAAATCCGTATAAAAATTTTCAACACTTAAATTCTTTTCATAAAGGTTTTCCAAAATAGTCATTGTTCACAAAAGTTCAAGCTAACATAATCATGATAAAGACTACAGTCATCCAAAAGTTCCAAAACATTAATCATTACAGTTATCCATTTAAACAAACAGCAACACTGATAATCCACGCATCAGCAATCAACAGCAAAATATTACTCCTTCAAATGCTCTTGCGTCCTCCTGCCATTTTGGAAAAATAGCAGCCCCGAAGGGGTGAGAATAATCCCAGTAGTGTGGCAATAAAACCAATAATATAACAATATTAACTAGGCACAAAATCATAAACAGTCACTTCAACATATCCTTGTTCCTTTTTCTTTTTATCATATTCATATATTGCGTATATAACGCCTTTCCTTTGCGCTTTTAGCACCGTCGTGCGCGCACTTCACAGTGGAATCAAATATCCCTTGGCACCTGAGCTCCATGTGGATTCCATCTGTGGGCCTATGCGGACTGATGCCAAGTGTCCCATACCCCGGTACCTTGGGGATGCCTATATGATGCTTGCTCAAACACATGGTCCTGTACATAACTATTCTAAAACAAGGCCTATATGATCTTGTTACATGCATGACATGCTATGCTTTCACACACAAAGCGTAAAAATGCGGTATAATGTAAGATGCATGCTTATATACCCTTCCATATGCGTTATGCTGCCACATAACGTCTTTACCTCATAATCATATAGCCATCACGGCACATATTTGGCAGTTTCCTTTCATTATAATGGAACATAATATTTTTACGGCATATGGAGCATCATGTCATAATTCTATACCAGTAGTCAATAGTCACATTAGGCATCATCGCCTGACACTTACCTTAGCTTTCCTTAAATATTACCAACGGCAGCGAAATATCTCACTTCTTAAGCGCACCTAAATCAATTACAACTAATCATTTACAGTGGCTATTTACAGCAGCAAAACAGTGAGCATACAGCAGCAAAACAGTGAGCATACAGCAGCAAAACAGTGAGCATACAGCAGTGTACAGCAGCAAAACAGTGAGCATACAGCAGCAAAACAGTGAGCATTTACAGCAGCAAAACAGTGAGCATACAGCAGCAAAACAGTGAGCATACAGCAGCAAAACAGTGAGCATTTACAGCAGCAAAACAGTGAGCATACAGCAGCAAAACAGTGACGTTTTAAAACAGAACCAGTGGCATTTTTAAAACAGAAACAGTGGCACTTTGAACTTCCAAAACAGTGGCATAAATCTTGGTTTTTGGACAGTGAAACAGTGGCATATTATGGATTAAAACAGTGACATTTTATGCATACAAACAGTGGCATAGAAGGACTTAAAACAGTGGCATTTTTATGCATAAAACAGTGGCATATGATGACTTAAAACAGTGGCATATTATGCATAAAAACAGTGGCATATGATGACTAAAACAGTGGCACATTATGCATAAAACAGTGGCATATGATGACTTAAAACAGTGGCATATTATGCATAAAAACAGTGGCATGTGAAACAGTGACATTTCATGCTAAAACAGTGGCATTTTATGCATAAAAACATTTTATGGCATTTTAAGCATGGAAACAGTGGCATTTTATGACTAAAACAGTGGCATTTTAAGCATGTAAACAGTGGCATTACATGGCTAAAACAGTGGCATTTTATGCATAGAAACAGTGGCATTTGATGAGTAAAACAGTGGTATTTCATGCATAAAAACAGTGGCTTAAGGAGCACTAAAACAGTGACATATATGTGCAGAAACAGTGGCATATAAGGTGCAGAAACAGTGGCTTCTAATGTGCAGAAACAGTGGCTTTTAGGTGCAGAAACAGTGGCTTTTAATGTGCAGAAACAGTGGCTTTTAGGTGCAGAAACAGTGGCTTTTAATGTGCAGAAACAGTGGCTTTTAGGTGCAGAAACAGTGACATTTTAATGTGATTTTTGAGGGACCGAAACAGTGGCATCTTATCTACAAAACAGTGGCACATCAAACCGAAACAGTGGCACATTTCTTCTTTAAAACAGTGGCCTAATTATACAAAACAGTGGCATATAATTTTAAGCATGATCATGAGACTTTTACTCTACAACTTATGCATACAAGTCATCATAAAATGGCTCCATACTTATACTTTAATCATGCTCAACCAAGGATCCAAAACAACACATATACAAGAAGACATTCAAGCATACATACATGGCTACACTAAGAAAGAATTCAAAGTTCAAGGCCTACCTCTTGTAGCACACCCTTCAAAGTCAAGAATCACACCACCTTCTAGCTTCACTACACAACAAGTCCTTACTTCCTATGGTGATCTATGCGCAACAAGGATGAGGAACAAGGCTTGCACTAGCTTGGTGTATGGTTGAGGTGAGGGAAGGAAGGAGTTGTCTTAAGCAAAGTCTTCTAGCTCCAAGGAGGCTTGTAGGTTCGGTTATGGGAGTGAGGGAGTGAGGAGAAGAGGAGTTGGCTGCACAAAATGAATGGGGCAGCCCCCTCTCTGTGCGCACATATAAAGGGAGAAGGGAGGAGGTTGCAATGATTTAACATCATGAAAAAAAATCTGATTGCTTGAGGGGATGGGGCTGCATACAAGGCTGAATCAAGCAAAGGGTTTGCTTCTAGCTTACTCTATTTACATGCAAGGATGGAGGAGTGATATGTTCAGATTTGGTGCTGTCCTTAAGTCAGAAAATTTTCTGCATCATTGACCAAGTTGTGCGCAAAAATGGAGTGGAGGAGGTGCCTCATGAGTACATGTAAGAGCTTTGCTAAGTCAACAAGGAAACAACCATGTGGCAGCCCAAAAATCTGCACTTAGGCAGCCTTGGTGCGCAATGATGAGAGGGAAAGAGGTGCAGTTTTGTGACAGCCCAAATTCAGATTTTGGAGCTGCCCAAAATGATGAAAATGCAGCCAAAAATCCTCTTATGATGCATGTGAAACAAGGCAGGTTTTGACTCATGATGGCTGCAAAAGCTTGTCAAAAAAAAATCTGCACAATGCAGTCTAATGATGGAAGGTGTAAGTGGTTCACCAAGTCAACAAGTTAGGCAGTTTGTGTCATAGGAAAAATCTGCACCCAAAGCCCCTCCCATGTGCGCCTAAATGGGGAAATATGCAGCCTAAAATCATGCTCAAAGGTCCAAGTGTCTTCCAAGCAATGAGGTTTAAATCAAGTTATGCATAATCAAGGTGAGGTGGCGGTTTAACAAGGCAAAATGACAGATTACTAAGTCCTAAATCACCCTTACTTGTGCGCAAGATTGAGTGGTGGAAGGGTTGCCATGTGAAGGTTTCTTGGTACACAAGACATCCTTGTTGGGCAAGGCTTAGGGAAGTAAGAATGGTTACAACTTTGGGCTGAATTAGCTTGATCCAAGAGCCATTCTTGGGCCATTGGCCACACACCAAAAATCCAATCACACAAGTCCAATATTAACTAGTCCACACACACACACTAGCCCACATCCAAACACTAATGCCTTCTAACACACACTCACATTACTCATAAGATTAAATTCACATGTCTACATATGTACCCTCCTAAGATTTAATTTAATTAATTACCTTAGTCTTATCCAAGGATAAAGGTCAACCAATTCACAAGCCATAACACATAACCCATACATCCGAATTCTACACATGTACATATAGCATATAGTACTTATGTATTCTACTAATTATGCGGGATGTTACAACTAGATAATAATCAAGATCTCATATAGCTTATGGATTCAATATCAAGATGCTGCAGCATAATTAAAACAGAATATACAGCATTTCAAGTCCAAGAGCAGAATCCAAGTAACATATCCAAAAATCCAAACATGAGAGCAACGTTCACAATCCATGCACCAGCTAGCAATCACAGAAGGTAATATCGCCTAACACATACCTTGTGAGTCCAAGCATCAATCAAACAGCCAAATATCAATCAAGCAGTCCAATGAGCTAGGATCTTGCGCACCTAATCAAATAGATATATATACATATCCAATCAGAATTTATTTCATGGCACCATATACATCACATAGAGTTTACCGAGGTTAGGGGTCTTTGCCCCTAATTAATCAATTACCAATTCAAAATTGCATTTTATTATTTACTATACATCAAATGTAATTTCCACGCTGCCAAATCTTAAAGTTTTAACTAAAATGCCAAGCTTCATATACTAAATTAATTCCTTACTTGATTGCTTTAATTTTTCTCCCATTGTTAATTAGGTATCGTAACTTTAAATTCCTTAAACATGTACCCTGGTTTTTATGACCATCCACTAGAGGCCACTAATTTATCATGTACATACATTACCTATACGATTTAGGGGTCATTAAAGGGGCATAATCCAAGTTGTCTACACATGCTATGGTACATACACAGTTTGGTGCCAACCGGATTTAATGCTTCTAATTGCTTATTATTTTTCTGCCTACATTTTATCCTAACATTCGTTAACAAGTGACAAAACTTCCAAGGGAACCTACACATGCAGGTTCAGTTTTAGGCTAGTAACTAGGTGCATAAAGTTCATTTATCAACATGACCTTTTATCTCAAGCTCAAGGGTGTGTTATTGGACCTTTACATGCTGTCTACAAATCTATAAACACATGCAAGGGTTGACTCAATATGGTTTCACGATTTTTATCCTAATTTAGCGAAAGCTATTTCCATGCTCACCAATCAAATTTTGTGCTAGCATGCATCATGTCCAATGTTATACGCATGAGCAGAGTCAAGGGAAAATGACAAAACAAAAAGAAACTTTATTCCTAGAATATCTATGCATACCAAAATAGGACGGTGAAAAGGAGGGTTTGAGCAAGAAAACATAAAATGCATTTTCATTGTACACATGCAGTGGCTGAACCGGACAAGGAGGAAAGGGTAAAATCAGCATGAAAAAAAAATACATATCTCTCTCTTACAAACAGGTGAGAATCGAAACAGAAAGGAGAAAGAAGACTTGGAACTCCAATTACCTTCTAGGCTACATCCAAGGTTTATCTATGCTTGTGGAGGGCATTTCCTCACTCTCCACTTTTCCAAGGAGTTGAAACCAGTTGCATGCAAAGGTGGTGTGACTCCAACAAACCGAATCATGTTTCAACAAAAGGGAAAGGATTTACTCAAAATCGGTCCCAGTGGAGTGACAAGAAGACAGTGAAACCTACTTTACCTTCTCGTAATGGAAGTGGGGATGTACATATAAGAAGAGGAAACAGAGAGGTTGAGCACATATCACGATCTGCATGCAAGGGTGGCTGCATAAGACCCAAACTGAATTCCCCCAAGTTGCATGCAATGGAAATCCTCATGGAATCCGAGGAATGAAGGAAGGACATGGAATAAAAGAATCCTACACTTCTTGCTCAATCCCTTAAAGTCGAACCAGGAAAATAGGAAGAAAATATGTTGAGGTGTTTGGTTTTCTTCCTAGGTGTTTTCGGTTCTGTGAATGTAGACGGAAGGAGAATTTTTGTTTTCTTGTGTTGATGTTTCTTTTCTCTGTTACGGCTTGGAGGGAAGGAAACAATGAACAGGACTTGATTTCATTCTGAACATGCAGCCACGCAAAATAGGTTGCTGCTCCTCTTGTTATCCGTTCAAGAATAGATAAGGTGAGAGTGGTTTGTTTTAAGGACACGTGGAGTGATCAGCTTTCTCTTGCCCGCTCAAAACTAAACGTGCAGATTTATTTAGAGATAAATTAGGTATCATTAGAAGAAAGACATAGGGCTGACCCCAACCCCTATTTTGTAATGTTTGGGTCGTGGCCCATGAAGAATTTGGACTCAAGCTTTCACTTAAACCATATAGTCTTTAGTGGTTATTGAGTGGTAATTAGAGTTTCCATATAATGGGTTCCTAAAAATATCCTTATGCTATACCTACTACAACTTTTAATTCATGACATGCATTCCTTTCCACAGAGTATTTTAAATGGATTCCTAAAAATCGCCTATCGCATGTAATACGCCATTAGTTATTGTTTCATGTTCCCACAAGGTAGGGGACTAGGGTTTCTAAGTAAATTATAATTAAACTTAATACTATTCTTTCTTAACTAGGTTTTGAATTCTTAGAATACTTAAACACTCACTTATAGTTTCCATCAACTAATTTTCCTAATTAAATTAATTCCACTTTATACTTTAATTCGAATTTTAAGCATGCTTCACATCCTAAATTATAATTTATATAAACTCCTAATTATGCGGGATGTTACACTCTCCCCACCAAATTTGAAGTATGTCCCCAAACTTCGTCCTACCAATTCCACTAACTACTAAAGACGAATGCCAACACATATGCATTCATGCAAGACATATATCGCATACAGTTAGGCAGTTATCAAAGCCATTAGTTAACTGAGGATATTACAAATAAGTCGTACTTTAGAAGTTCATTAGAGACTACATAATAAATCATACTCGTACGGAAGGAAGTAAAAACTTTCCCTAAGCATCATCACTCACAAACAATTGTCTAGTTCTCTTTAAACAACATCAAATCCCTACTGCAACAGAGACGAAGTAAACCAACATATAATTTTAATCAACGAAGAGCTCCAATTATCCTTAAATCATAATGAGGCTCAGTTCTTTATTACAAAATGTAATTGGCAACTAACAAATCCACTTGCATAATATTTCTTCCTATATAAATTTTATACTTGATGGTTGACAGAAAAAAAAAACCACACTGCAACAAAGATTAAGTGAAATCACATATTATTTTACCAAGCAAGAATTTCTAGTTATCCATTACTTTATTACTTATGTTCTTCGTTTCTTTACGTGGGTCAATATCAATAACGTGTCATACTCTTACTAATACACCTGCCATACTTACTCTACTGAGAATGCATGTAATTACGTACCAAGTGCCCTTAAAATTTTATGCATGATAGGTTGAAAGTTAACAATTCAGTTTACCAGGTCGCCTCACAATTGATCACACAACAAAGTTTTACAATACTGAATTAGACAAATTTTAAAACAACTGGATATACCTTCCTATTACTTGTACAGACAGAGGACTAATTAACTAGGACCATCAATAACCATTATTTTATCCTTTCAGTCTACATGGTACACTTTAGATTTTCGCCAGCTTCCTATTTACTTCTTACATATGACAAAAATTCAATTCAGTAACACCTCACAACTACTTTCCCGACTCGACAAACATCACAGCCAGAATTCCTTTAAAGTTCTCATTTTCTAAAACCTTAGTCCATCACTATAGAGGTATAAAAATTTACGGCATCAATTAAGTTAACAACACATTATTTACTACTATCTTGCGGAAAAGGGATTGCACTGATGAGTAGTGCTTTTGTCTAGAGCTTTGGGTTTAAGAGATACTTCTAATTAACTCTAACGAGGGAGCTGACTTAAGGACGCGAGTAGGGATACTAGGATTCCAAGGTTCTAACTTCTAATTGCCATGATTACAAGAGGTGTTAACTTTGTTCATTTATTCTGTAGCTACTATCTAATATTTTTCTAAAATCCAATGTGACCAAGTCTATCTTTTTACAATGTACTCAACAAAATCAGGATACCGAGCAGTCATGTATGCAGCTAATTAATTCTAACATGTTCTTCGTACATATCACGTAAGGTGGTACTTCTGATACAGTTCGCCAAAACACCCATATGAGGAAACTTCCTCGAGCTTTCCGCTGTCCTAGGTACCTCAGATGTGATTGACTCCACAGATCAGAGGATCCATTAACTATGATATGAACCTTCCAATCATTTCACACATTACAATTTGAAACAGCTACCAATCATAATCCATCCAATAAACCATGCTTTCATAATTCAAATGCACAAAACCACACTTTAATTCCAGATTTCAACATAAAATAAAATTCACAAAAATCAAATGCTCAAACAGAACAGTTAACCCAACCAGATTCACAAAAATAAAAGAGTCTCCTGTATCAATTAGATTATAATAGAACATACGCATCCAGATCATAAAACACCTATAATTTCTTGAGCACAGCACCCAAACCGATTTTAACTAAGAATTACTACTATAGAGTTCATATTCTAGACGGTTAAAACAATTCATAAACTCAAGGTCTGATATATTATCACAATTCAATTTCAAATACTTCTTTTCAATTGTTACACCTGACAAACTGATACCCAAAGCTAATAATATATTTCACAATTTCAACCTATTAAACCGAAGACTCCTCATTAAATTTCTTTCCTGACAAGCCAATGTTAAGATAAAGTTTTCATATATTTAATTTATCAAACAGAGATTACTCACTTCTAATACAACTTAAACATCAATTCATTACTACGTCCACTCATATGGTTCTACAATTTTAGTTTGCTTGTTCCGATTATTCAAGTCATTCCCTAGAGTAGATTCTCACATAATTTCAAGCATGAGTACCAAAACCACTAAACAAGACTTTTTCATTAATTGATTCTCGGTGTTTGACAGTTTGATACTACCGTGTTACCGAAGAATGTGTTGGCCAGACCCATTCCCAGTCATAGCTGGAGTATCACCTCATCACACACTGAGAATCGTCAAATTCCATACCTTATTATTTATTCTTCATTCAGACATTAATTAATTACAGTCTACTACACATCAGACTTCTCTCATGAGGAGGTTTTCGTGTCTCATAAATACTAATTCTACTTTCTTCATGCCAAGCAACGAGCGGATCCAACTACTGCATGACATACACGACAATAGTCTCAAGATTAAGGCACGGTTCCCACTTCAGGACAGAATCTCAAACAGTCACTTACAACATTATACCATTCAAACAACTCAATTCAACTGCAACATAACACAATCAAACAACTCTTGCATAATTCAGTGACAACAACTATTCAAGTCAAATATTTCAATACATAACATAAACAGCACAATATAACAAAGCATAAACTAAAACAATACATAGTATTCTACTACTCGAACCACATCTCCAAAAATCAACTGCAAGACAGATCAATCCAATTTAACATATCAGATTCAATTATTTATTTAGATTACACTTATCATTGCATAAACCGACCTCTACACATCAAGTCAACAGCAAAACAAATCCTTACAATACAGCCTAATACATCAGATAACCAAGCACTACATCATACAGTCATCAAGAGTCAAACTGCTCCAAGCAAGTTAATTTCAACGGCTGTGAGTAAACAATACCACAAGAGGATTTCAGTACATCTCAGTATAATTCTAATATTTCAATTATATTATCTTTCATAATTTGACAGAATAATTCAGCACGTGCCAATCATGATTCAGACAATCCAGTAATTTAATCCTAACAGTCAGCAAACAACGAATAGTTCAACAACAAAATTCAAACAGCAATGATTAAACAAACATATACAAGCAGCAACCAATGCAGCAATCATACATAAACACCTTGAATCAAAACTGCTCTGATACCATTTAGTGTGACACCCTCCCTTGTACGCGTCTAAGGGAGTTGTCTGCTAAGCGGATTAGAGTCAAAAAGTTAACGAGTAAAATTCTTGTTCAGTGAAATCTTTTTCATATGACCAAGTAGAAAAGCTTGTCTAGAAAACTAACTTTAAAAAAATAAAAACAGCAAATAAATTTTTAAAAGGCTTTCGCTGCGCAACTCTGATTTTCCTGAAAACAGCCTATCTTGCAAAAATAATGTAAATTTGAAATCAACGGCTTAAAAAAATATTCTTTGATGCAAGAAAACTATACATCCGGGGCTAAGCTTACATATAAAATATAAGCGAGTCGAAGGTGAATAGCCCCACGAAACAGATCTCGCAAAGTACTCAAAAATTCGTTGCATTTTCCAAAAACCTCCTGACTTGTAAAAATCATAATAAATCGGGTTTTCAGAATTTGTTTGTACAGTTTATATAATCTGAAAGTACACAACTAGGGCTTTACATACATATAAATTATGCCTCATTCGGAGGTCTATAGCCCCAGAACGACAACTCGTAAAGTGCTTGCAAAAACAGTTCAAAAATCCGAATTTAAATACTAAGACAATTATTTTCGCAAACTAAATACCAGAAACATAAAAGTCATGCTACACTTCTTTTCAAAACAGAACATACATCATGACATTCCATTCTTTAAGAAACTACATCACGGTCAAATATTCAAACTACACTACACCCACTCTTGTATGCATCCAAGAGGGTTGTTTGCTAAATCGTATTAGAGTTGCAGTGGTATGGAACTCATTAATTTTAAAACCTTATCCAATATGATTTAATTTGGAGACTTGAAAAGGGTCCACATTTGATTCTCATAAAAACAATTTGAGAAAAATGAAATCGTTTATCGAACATAGAAAAAGGTCAGTGATAAAACCCTTTGCTGAACTTTCTATACTTTGCAGAAAACCTTGCTGTCTTATAAATTCTGTATAAAATCGAATTCAGATGCGATAAAAGATATTCCAAGCTTCTGAAAAACTAGACATCCGGGGCATCGCGTACGTATAAATTATGCGCGATTCGGAGGTGAATAGCCCAACGGAACAGGACACGTAAAACACTTGTGAATCCTGTCCGTTTTCTGGAAAACAGGCTGTAAGGCGAAGCTTACAGAAATTCGTACAGATTTCGTATAAAAATGAAACCTGCACAGTTTGAAAGTACATTCCCGGGGCTTCACGTGCATATAAAATAATAGTAAATCGGAGTTCGTTTGCCCCTTGAAACAAGACCCGTAAAGTACTGGTAAAACTGTTAAAATTCAGCACTCAATAAAACGTTCGAAAATTCTTTTCACAATCTTTTCCAAAACAGCCGCTGTTCATAAAAGACTAAACAAAGTTAAAGTAATAATTTCAACAATCATCCAAGTTCTCGAAACATACAAGAATATACAGTCATCTAGCAATCACACAGCAATAGCCAAAGTCCAATCAGTATTAATCAACAGCATGCATCCATATACTCACGTCTTCAAGTGTGCTTTCCTTTTTCCTGCCATTTTATGAAAATAGCAGCCCCAAAGGGGTGAGAATAATCCCAGTAGTGTGGCAACAAAACCAATAACATAACAGTATTGAACTAGGCACAAAATCATAAACAGTCACTTCAACATATCCTTGTTCCTTTTTCTTTTTCCTTTTCATCATATATATATATATATATTGCGTATATAACGCCTTTTCTTTGCGCTTTTAGCACCGTCGTGCGCGCACTTCACAGTGGACATCCCATACATGGCACCTGAGCTTGGTGGATTCCAACTGTGGGCCTATGCGGACTGATGCCAAGTGTCCCATACCCTGGTACCTTAGGGATGCCTATATGATGCTTGCTCAAACACATGGTCCTGTACATAACTATTCTAAAGTGCAAGGCTATATGATTTTGGTACATGCATGCCATGCTATGCTTTCACACACAAAGCGTAAAATAAATGCGGTGAAATGTAAGATGCATGCTTATATACTTTTCATATACGTTATGCTGCCACATAACAACTTTACCTCATAATCATATTGCCGTTCTAGGCACATTCTTGGCAGTATACTTTCATCATAAGGAACATAATTATTTTACGGAGTATGGAGCATCATGTCACAACTTTATACCAGTAGTCAATAGTCACATTAGGTAATATCGCCTGACACTTACCTCAAGCCTTTAACATTCTTTTATCCAAACATCATCAGTCAGACAGCCAAATATCAATCAAGCAGTCCAATGGGCTAGGATCTTGTGCACCTAATCAAATAGATATATACACATATCCAATCAGAATTTATCATATATATTTTTCCTATGATTTACAATTGATTACCCTGCTTCCTAGCCCTTGGATTTGATCGTGCTCTAAGCTTCCAATGTTAATTATATTTTTCTGCCCTTTAATTTTGTCCTATCAATTTCTAGCAAGTAATAAAAGAAACATACATGCAGGTTCGGTTTAGTCACAACTAGGTGCACATAGCTTTTTCATTTACATACCATTTTCCACAAGGCTTACGTGAGTGAACAATGCCTTTAACAAGACTATCCATACTGTTTTAACATATGCTAAGCTTAATTCAAAACATATTTCATGATTTTCATACTAATTTAACTTCTCCCAACATAGCTTATTTCACCCATTGATAGCCAGAGATGTAATCTAAATTTTCCATACGTGTGGGTTCGGTTTAAGGCCCTAACCAAAAGTTCTCAAATTTCATTTATACAAAAGTCACCACCCACAATTCCTTAAGCACATAGGTTTAGTTTTCAAGGTCACTAGGCGCTTACAATTTTATCTATTACATAAAGCATGCCGTTATCAAAAACCCATGTAATCCTTAATAAATCTTTTTATTCCAACGTGCAGCTCAACAAAATAAAGGAGAACTATTTCTTAAACCCCTAAATCAGATTCTGTAAGCATACAGCCTCACTAGCAAAGAAAGTGGTCTAAAACTAATTCTCCTCTACAAGGTTTGGGCCGTGGCACTAGCAAAGAAAGTGGTCTAAAACTAATTCTCCAATTGGCTCACTAATTTTTCTCATATACAAGCCCCACCAATTCCTAGCCCAAAACTACAATTTAGTAAATGTAACCTATGTATATGTTATGAATCGAATCAATCCTACCCTTCAAAGCTCAGTGTTTCAAACTCTACATAAGTATTGTATATAACCCACATATAATTGTACCTAGATTAAGTTGTCCTTAGTTTAATTTAAGTTCACACTAAGTATGTATGCATGTATTAAATAAGAAAAGTCATGCTTCTATATTATGGATGGTAAGTTATATAAGTTCCTAATTTTTAGGAGATGTTACATTATGTGGCAGCATAACGTATATGAAAAGTATATAAGCATGCATCTTACATCATACCGCATTTATTTTTACGCTTTGTGTGTGAAAGCATAGCATGGCATGCATATACCAAAATTCATATAGCCTTACAATTTTAGAATAGTTATGTACAGGACCATGTGTTTGAGCACGCATCATATAGGCATCCCTCCGGTACCAGGGTATGGGACACTTGGCATCAGTCCGCATAGGCCACAGTTGGAATCCACCTAAGAGGGTGCCAATTTATGGGATCTCCACTGTGTATTGCGCGCACGATGGTGCTATGGGCGCAAAAGGAAGGCGTTATATACGCAATATATATATGATGAAAAGGAAAAAGGAAAAAGGAAAAGGAACACGATATGTTGAAGTGACTGTTTATCATTTTGTGCCTAGTTTAATACTGTTGCGTTATTGGTTTTGTTGCCACACTACTGGGATTATTCTCACCCCTTTGGTGCTGCTATTTTCATAAATGGCAGGAGGACGAAAGAGCATTTGAAGGCGTTATGTTTGCTGTTACTTACTTGCTGATGCTTGGACTTTTGTTGTTGCTGTTTAATTGTTGGATGATTGTAATGCTTATTATTTTGGAGCACTTGGATGACTGTAGAAACTATTGTCTTAAATTCTGTTTTATTCTTGCATGAACAGCGGCTGTTTTGGAAAGATCTGAAAACGTTTTGCGAAAAGGATTTTTGAACGTTTTATTAAGTGCTGATTACCACTTTACCACTTCTAGTAGTTATAGCCATACAATCATCCTTCGGATTAGTGACTGTATTGCTAGGAAAGGTGCCTGGAGTTCTTTCAGCCATCTGTTTAGCTATCTGGCCAATTTGGTTCTCCAAATTTCTGATAGAAGCTTGTGTATTTCTGGTATTTGCCCGAGTCTCTTCCATAAAATCATTAGAATGTTGGGCCATTTGTCCCACTAGCTTCTCTAAATCAGAAGGTTCATTCGGTTGAATTGGTGGTGATTGCAAATAATTATTGGACTTGAAATCAAGACTAGTACCCTGCACCCTCCTCTGGAAGTTATTGTTTCCAGAAGGAAAATTCTGATTTCTTGGAATATTTTGTGGTGGGGCCTCTGATCATACCACACGCCATTTACCTGCACTTGTTGAGGAGGATCATCAGATAATAAGGTCGGACATTCATTAGACTCATGATTGTCCTTGCAATATTCACAAACAATTGCAACAACTTGAGCGTGGACATTAGAGAGCTGCATCTTATCTAACCTTTAGGTTAGATTTGCTAATTGTTGTGATAATAACTTATTCTCAACCAGAACCACATCATTGTTATCCAGGTGCAGAATACCCCTCTTAGGCTTGGCTGTCAAACCTTCATTTTTATTGGCAGACATTCTTTTTATCAACTCAAGAGTCTCATTTGCTCTCAAGGATTTTATGCTTCCACCTGCTGCACCATTCAACACCATCCAGACTTCAGGTTTACAACTGTTAAGGAAATTTCGAACCTGATTACCGGTGGTCATGGGATATTGAGTGAAATTGGTGATATCATTCACCATCTGGTTAAATCTTTCCATTGAAAAGAACTCAGTAAAGAATTTGTTTGATAGATTCTCCCATGACGGAATATTTCTCGTTGGCTTCCTTTCCAACTAATTCAAGGCCTTCCCCTTAAGAGCAAAGGGAAACAGTCTCAGCCTGACTGCATCATTGGACACTGGGGGTGTTTGGTAGAGTCACAGATCATCGGGAATCTGCCTATGAACCCGTGAGGGTCCTTATTAGCCCTCCACCAAACTGAGCTCTCTCTACCAATTGAATATTGGCAGACTTGAGCTCCCAATTGTTGTTGCCCACTTCTAGATGAACAATACTTGAATTTGGCCGGTTGAATGATGGCGTCAGAATAGTATCCATGAGTGGATTGTCCGCTTCATCATTGTTTCCTGCCATTGTTTGTGCTTCTTCAAACAGAATTCCTAACTCGTTGAATGCAAGCTTCTTCCGAGCAAGATTCCTGTTCCTCTTTTCTGATCTTGTGATCTCCAAATCAAGTGGGAATTCAGGGAGTGTACCTCGCAGACAACTCATAAAAGAGATCAGTAGCACTGCTCAAATAAAAATAACAATAAAATATAAAAATAAAAATTAAAAAAATTATAAAAAAGAAAATATTCACAAATTCAATCTTAAAAATCAAGATTATATGATATAAGATAAACCAATCCCCGGCAACGGCGCCAAAAACTTGATGCTCTCTGATGGTCCTCAAAGTTGAGGTCCATTGGGTACATATTGTTCCACCGAGCCCAAGTTTTGATTACAAATCACTCTCTTTAACCTCCTTCTTCCATGAGGAGCAATTGTTTTAAAAAGCAGACCAGAGCAATACTTGGAACGGGAATTAGAGTAGGCTTGGAGCAAATTAACATTATCTTTTTCACATATGATTATTGGGTTAATTTGTTTTGATCAGGAAACCTAAGACCCAACAAGATGAGCTGCATATTTAGGAAAGAGAGAGGGATGCTGTGCAGAAGGGAGCATAAAGCCTGCTACAGTACAGAAAGCAAATAAAGGAAGCAATCAGGAGCCTCCGCGTCAGCATCAGCAGAGAAGGTGGAGGTGTCTCCTTGCTACAGTACAGAAGCAGGAAAAGGAAGCAATCAGGAGCCGCCACATTAGCTATAGCAAAAATAGTGGGCATGTCTCCCTGATCCCAGAATTCTTGCGCACAAAGAGAAACCAAAAGCAAACGGGGACCACTTTCATCAAGTGCTGCGCTGGCAAGGAGCAGAGCTGCTATTGGAGAGTATTCCTATGAAGAGCTGAGTTGGCAAGAAGCAGAGCTACCATTGGAGAGGATTTGAAGAAAGCACAGCCCTTGATGAAAGGTACAGTGAGGATTAAATGAAGGGCTCTATAAAAGGAACATAGCAACAACCAAAAGAAACGAACATCCTAGGATAGTTTTATTATTCCTTTTTGTTTAGAAAATGCTCACTAGGAGCTAACTTTCTTTAACTAGGTAAGGGTTCCATAGAAGTAATCCCTTTTGTCTTAGGATAACTTTGTAAGGAACACATATTTTATAAATGAAATCTGAGTTGCTCTTTGGTTTAATATATTGATTCTGTAAAACCCCTTGGACTGCAACCTCATCCCGGGACCACTCGGTCGATGAAACACTGACAGGGGCGTGTGGCGCAGTCTCAAGATCTTGGGGTAGTTTAGCCTGAAGAAAGGAGGGAGAAACACCCGGAATGAGGAGCACTGCCATGTGAATCCATGCTCTTTTGAGAAGGAAGCATGGTTTCCTTGTGTGTAACTCTAAGACCTCTGGAGTAAGGTGGGAGCAAGGCCTTGCTCTCTTCTTACCCTAAGGCAAAGTAAAGGAGGGAGCAGATTCCACTTATAAAATATGCTACCAAGCAGGATTAACCAAAGGGATGAAAATATGGAGCCCGTGAATACCTACTTAACTTTCTTAAAAACCAACCCCACACCAATCTTTTGTTGCAACTCTTTCCACAACATTTTACTTGTGTCTACACTAATGATTTTACTCTCACCTCACTGATTACTTTTGAGCCACTTCAAATTGATGCTTTTATATTCGATGATTATACTAAGTTTTCACCGCTCTCATCTAGGTTCAGAATGGTTAACATTGTTTAACTAGCTGGCTAGAGATTGCTCTTTGTGAAGCTTGGTCGAGAATAGTTGCTTTTCTTTATTTTATTTTTACAAATTAAGTTTCCTTGAACGTTTCTTACTTCACAATTGCTCCCCGAGGACGATAAATTTGGGGCTATAACACCCTATATTGCTTGACACGTACGCTTGCGTATAGTCGAAGAGGGTTGCTCTCAGTCAGAGTGAATTGCTCCTGTTGGCAAATCTGACTGTTGCTCTGTGCTCTTGCTCCTACAATATAAATTATTCCCGAGCAGCTTGCGGTCCGACCAAGCAATTGGCGCCGTTGCCGGGGATCATTTGGCAAGAAAGGGCATTTTAGAGGAAACACTGTTGATATTTTTGAATTTCTTTTTGTGTATTTAACCACTTCCCATTGTATGAGCACAGAACCTACAGAACTTGGACTGGAAATAATAGTTTTTGATCCAGAACCCGAGAGAACCTTCAGGAACAGAAGAATAGTTCAAAGGTTAAGAAATCTTACAATGGCTGAAGTTTTAAATAATAGTGGAAATGGTAACAATGGAAACAATAATAATAATCATGAAAATGATGAAGGACTGAATGGAGGAAGAGGGCCATCATTGAATGATATGGCTGCTCCCTTCAGAAATGGTCCAGAACGAGGGTATGTTCCTCCTCCACTGAATGTCCCGAACTTTGAAATCAAACTGCAATGTTCCAAATGATTATGAATGCTGGTCAATTCCATGGATTGCCCATGGAAGACCCCCACAGTCATTTGGACAATTTCACTGAGAGAGTTGATAATTTCAGAGCTCATGGCATTCCGGAGGAAAGTATGCGAATGAGGCTTTTTCCATTTTCCCTAGCAGGAAAAGCCAAAGAATGGAGGAGAACATTGCCCCCGAATTCCATCACTAGTTGGGAACAACTATGTGAGCAGTTTGTTACCCGATTTTTTTCCCAAGCAAAACAAGCCCAAGTGAGGGCTGATATAGCATCTTTCCAAATGTATGATGGAGAAAGTCTATATGAAGCGTGGGAGCGATTTAAAGAATTAATACGAATATGTCCAAATCATGGAGTTTCTGATTGGGGCATTATTCACACGTTTTATCATGGCTTAACCCCACCATTGAAAGCCACAGTTGATGCGGCTGCAGGGGGAGATCTTTTGGATTTTACTTACCCGGAAACTTACCGGTTGTTAGAAAAACTTTCAAAAAAACATGTTCAATTGCCTACCACACGGGACCATGCTCCCAAGAAGGCAGGAGTTCTGGAGCTAAGTTCAACTGATGCTCTTTCAGCTCAGATGGCTTCGCTCCAGAACACTATAAAAAACTGGAAGCCCATGGGACAGAAAGGACCAACCGAGCAACTTCTCTTAACTCAATCAAGACAAAGTTGCTCCGTTTGTGAAGGCCCTCATGAAACCGAAGAATGTAATAATTTGGCTGTTGTGTGTTATGCAGGTGTTATGATAATAATTATAGGAGCAATGACAACCATCAAGGGAACAACAACCGAGGATGGAAGAATCAGAACAATGCTGGTGGTAGTGGAGGAAATTACCAGAATCGACCCCCATATCCCAAGCAGAACCATCAAAACTGGGATAAGGGTGAAGGGAAGACCCAATCCTTTGAAACTTGTGTCAAAGAATACATGAACCAGAACAGTGCATCCATGAGAAGCCTGGAGACCCAAATTGCTCAGTTGGCTGGAGCACTCAAACAGAGATAACCAGGGACACTCCCTAGTGACACAGAGAAGCCATCCCAGGAAGATCCGGAGCACTGTAATGCTGTAAGTTTACGAGATGGAAAATTTCTGCCACCTCCAGATTTAGTGGCACGGTTTCGTAAACGCCAATCAGCAAGCCAACCACTGGAAGAAGAAGTCAAGGGAACTACTGACCCTCAAGTTCAGACAGAACCCAAGGAGAAGGTTTAGAAGGATGAAATCACACCCGAGGCCACAACATCCGGAGTGGATGATGGAGCAATGAAGGTCAGCGAACCAGTTTCGATCCCAACTTATGTCCCACCATGCAAAAGGAGGAGTGAACCCATTGAGCCTCCCTTTCCACAGAGGTTGAAAAAGCAGCATGAAGATAGGCAGTTTAGCAAGTTTTTAGACTTGTTGAAACAGCTTCACATAAATTTCCCTCTGGTGGAGGCTCTGGAACAAATGCCTTCATATGCAAAATTTATGAAGGATGTTCTGTCAAAAAAACGAAGGATTGAGGAGTTTGAGACTGTAGCCCTCACTGAAGAATCATGCAAGTACCTGACTAAGATTCCTCCCAAACACAAAGATCCCGGAGTATTTACCATTCCATGTACAGTTGGGAAGAACTATCTTGGTCGAGCACTTTGTGATCTGGGGTCGAGTGTAAATTTGATGCCAGCCTCTATCTTCAAGCAGCTCGACATAGGAGCAGCAAGACCAACCACAGTCACTCTCCAACTTGCAGATCGATCCATAGCTAAGCCATAAGGAAAAATCGAGAATGTCCTTGTCCAAGTAGATAAATTCATTCTACTAGCCGATTTCATCATATTGGATTTTGAGGCCGACCAAGAAGTTCCAATAATTCTTGGCAGACCATTCCTTGCTACTGGCGATGCTGTCATAAACGTCAAAAAGGGCAAACTTTCCATGAGTGTGAATGGAGAGGAGGTAAAGTTCAACGTCATGAAAGCAGTGAAGTTTGATGAAGATAACACTGAGGAGTGCTCCAGCATTTCAACTCTTGATTTGATCATAAGAGAAGAACAACAGGAGCATTTGCAGTCAGAAATAGACATGAAGGACTTTGAAG
>JAVKPL010015020.1:0-93139 GCA_032173675.1 Gastrolobium villosum | reverse complement strand
AGCTTTGTGTGCGGCTAGGGGTGCTCACTGTTTTGGCTTTGTCCATGCTAAATCTCTTCAAAATCTTCTCAATATACTTCTCTTGACTAAGCCACAATAGCTTCTTTTATCTATCTCGGATAATCTTGATTCCGAGTATCTGCTTTGCAGGGCCGAGGTCCTTCATTGCGAAGGACGAGCTTAACGCCTTCTTCAGGGCGGCTATCCTCGATTTTTCTTTCCCTACAATAAGCATGTCATCAACATATAACAACAATATCAAAAAATCTCCAGCCTCATACCTCTTCACAAATACGCAGTGGTCGGCTTATGTCTTCTCAAACTTGTGATCATTCATGAAGGATTCAAATTTCTTGTACCACTGCCGAGGTGCTTGCTTCAAGCCATAGAGGCTCTTCTTCAATCGACATACCAAGTCTTTTTGGTCTGGAGCTTGGAACCCCTCAGGTTGTTCCATGTAAATCTCTTATTCTAAATCACTGTGAAGAAATGTCGTCTTCACGTCCATTTGCTCTACCTCGAGGTCCATCGAAGCCGCCATAGCTAACACAGTTCGGACCGAGGTCATTTTCACCACAGGAGAAAAAATCTCCTCAAAGTCTACTCCTTTCTTCTGATTGCAGCCTTTCACCACAATCCGGGCTTTGTATCTCGGCTTTTGCCCATTCTCTTCATTCTTAATCTTGTACACCCATTTATTTTTCAGAGCTTGTCTTCCTTCAGGCAACTCGGTCAGTTCATAAGTCTGATTCTCGTGCAGAGACCTCATCTCGTCTTGCATTGCCTTTTCCCATTCTTCTTTCTCTGAGCTCGTCACAGCCTCATCATAACTCTGAGGCTCACCGTCTTTAGCTACAACGATGTATTCATCAGATGGGTATCTTGTAGAGGGTCTTCTTTCTCGAGTTGGATATCTCGGTTGTTCTTCAGCTTGAGAACCCGGTTCATCATTCTCATCCCGGATCTCATCTTCAACTCGGACCTCATCATCAGCTTCTTGTTGATCATCAATTTTATCATTTTCTTGATTTTCTCCCCCTGCTTCAGCTCGGACAGAAGGGATGGGTTCTTCACGTCTGACAGAAACCCGGACTTTGGGCTTCGAGATGTTATGAATGGTCTCATCTTCATGAAAGACCACATCTCGGCTTCCTACGATCTTCTTATTGATTGGATCCCAAAGTCGGAACCCAAACTCAAAGCTCGGCAAACCAAGATAGATGCATTCTTTAGTCTTTGCATCAAGTTTTTCCCTTTCATCTTTAGGGATATGCACGAAAGCTCGGCATCCAAATACCTTTAATTGATTATAGGCCGCTTTCCGACCTGTCCAGACTTCTTATGGAATTTCTCCTTGAAGTGGCCGTGATGGTGAGAGGTTGATCAAGTCAACAGCAGTTTTGACGGCCTCTCCCCAGAATGATTTCGGCAATCCGGCATTGGATAGCATACTTCGGACCTTCTCTTCAATAGTCCTGTTCATCCTTTCAGCAAGTCCATTCAATTGTGGAGTCTTAGGGGGCGTCTTCTCAAGTCGGATACCGGCCGCTCTGCAATATGCATCAAAAGGGCCGCAATACTCACCACCATTGTCTGATCGGACCACCTTCAATTTCTTTCCAGTCTCCCTTTCAACCATAGCATGGAATTCTTTAAAGGATTGGAGTACCTGGTCTTTAGTTTTTAACAAATAAACCCACACTTTGCGAGAATGATCATCAATAAATGAAACAAAATACTGAGCTCCTCCAAGAGATCTTTCTGACATGGAGCAAATATCAATATGGACGAGGTCAAGAATATACCTGTGTCTTCTAGGCTGATCCGGTTTCACAAAAGAAACCTGGTTCTGCTTTCCAGCTAGACAATGCGTGCAACTTTCCAATGCTTGGCCTTTCAACCCGGTCAGTAATCCTTTCTTGTGAAGGATCTGGAGCCCTTTCACACTCATGTGGCCGAGGCGCTTGTGCCATAACTCCAAGCTCGGTTCATCTCAGACAGAATTGGCTTCTCCTCCATTGATCTTTCCTTGCATCACGTACAAGGAACCTTCTTTCTTTCCTCGGGCCATGACCAAGTTTCCCTTGGCCAGCTTCCATCTAACACTACCAAAGTAGTTCACTAACCCGACATCATCAAGTTTGCCTACCGAGATTAGATTCAATCGCATGTCAGGAACATGCCTTACATTTTTCAACACAAGTCGGCATCCGACATCCGTGGTCAGAGTTACATCACTGACACCAACAATTTTGCTGGTCACCACCTCGGTAAGAGAAGAAAAAACCTTTGTGTGGAGTAACGTGGAAGGAGGCACCGGAGTCAACAATCCAGGTGCAATCATCATACGCAACATTCAAATAATTATCCTCACCAAGGAGGAATATCTCGGCATCAGGAGTGGCAGCCACCGCTGTGGTGCTCTTGTCTTCCCTCTTCTTAGGAATAATCTGATCCGGCTTTACAGAGCCGTTCTTCTCATCATTCTGCAGGGTCCAGCAGTCCGGCTTCTTATGACCTGTCTTTCCACAGTAAAAGCACTTCAATTCATATTTCGGCTTTGACCGACCTCTGGACTTTCCTCTTCTACCACGATCTCGACCCCGGCTTTTGCTTCTACCCCGGGAGTCGGATTTCCCTTTGTTCTTAGCAACGTTGGCCTCAGACGTGCTCGAACTACCTCGTTCTTTTCTCCTGGATTCTTCGCCCAGGAGGCTGTCTGTCACGACATCCATCTTCAACTTTCCATCTGGAGTCGAATTATTCAAAGTCACCACCAGAGTATCCCAGCTTTCTGGCAGCGAGCTAAACAGCAGCAATGCCTGCAATTCTTCATCAGCTTTTGACAGCTGATTCACAATACTTTTATAGGTGTTAAGGTGTTCTATCATGCTCATGCCGTCCTTGTATTCTAGCTTCACAAGTCGGCGAACCAGGTGTGCTTTATTCCTGGGAGTCTTCTTCTGAATCAAGGACTCTAACTTCGTCCACAATTCATACATGTTCGTGAACTCGGACACGTGCTCAAAGAGGCTCTTGTCAATATATTTTCTGATCGTAGCTACCGCCTTACGACTCAGAATCTCCCATTCCTTATCGG
Organism: Gastrolobium villosum; assembly: GCA_032173675.1. Lineage (NCBI taxonomy): Eukaryota > Viridiplantae > Streptophyta > Magnoliopsida > Fabales > Fabaceae > Gastrolobium > Gastrolobium villosum. The sequence goes on along the minus strand of JAVKPL010015020.1, from coordinate 90,039 downwards.
TTTTGCCTGCCGGTCTCTCATCATCGGTTTCCAATACGTGAAATTGTCTGCGGTCAGCTTGAACATATCTCCATCATGGGTTATGCCATTGGTATCCATCTCATCTCCCTCAGAACCCGTCAAACTCGGGCTCTGATACCACTGTTGGGAACTCGGTTCCCTCAAACTCGGCTAGGAAGCCTTAAGTGCGAAAGTCAATCAACCAGATCCGGAGCTCGGATCTCGGCAATACCTCAGCCTGAATATCACCAGGTCGAGAGCGCAACGGAAAAATCAAAAACAAATAGGAGAGAGAGAAGAAGAACACAACCAGATTTTAACGTGGGAAAACCTTCTCCAATGAAGAAGTAAAAACTACGGGACCTAGTCCAAATCAAAAAATCCACTATGAAAATAATGGTTACAAGAATCAAATACACCAATGTGGTGGTTAACTCAACCTCTCCAACAATGGTGATAATCAAACTACCCTAGAGATGTTTCTCTCAAAACTCTCTCTAGAAATCTCTCAAATGCAAAGCATAAAGCTTTGCTCAAACAATCAAACAAATTTCTCTCAAATTTTCTCTCAAACAAAACCTCACATCTGACCTAGCCTCCACCCCAACTAATGAGTAGTTATAGGAGGTGAAAATTAGGGTTAGGGATATTTTAAGAAAATCCCTCAAATGAGCTTCGCATTGTAGGAGGGCCCAACAGTCTAACGCATCATTCTTAAACATTCTTTTAACAAAATAAGAAAAATATATATTCAAACACACTCTTTATCTCTCTCTTTTTCACATAAACCTTTTATTCGGAATGAAGTTTTACACTAAGCTTATTCATGTAAATATAATCAAAGAAAGTTAGTTTATAACTTGATGTAGGCTATGAAAAGGAATAATGCCCCCGTCAATTAATCAATAATGACAACAAGCAAAATTACAACACAATCAAGGATGATTATGCCCCAATAATCTTAGGAGCATGATCAAAATTATAACACAATTAATGATGATTATGCCCCATTAATCTTAGGAGTATCGTTTTTTGTCCCTCCAAAAAACTCCAGGACCAGAGGTCCATTAGTCAAACCATTCATGCATATTATCTGTACTACTTATACTCCAGGTGGATTGAACTCATTCAGTCTGTTTTCAGCAGCAATGAGCAGCATTGATTTAACCTAAGAGTACATATACTTACATTTGTGCACTTTGTAATATTTTTCACTTTAATTGCCTTTTACAGCCATGACTGTATGCTAAAATTCAATCAAAAAACAATATACCATATTTTATATTAAATAATTACATAAGTAATTGTATCAATAATTATTTTACATATGTAAATGGTTGATTAATTTAATCTACAAAACATAAGTAAACAATGTCTGACACATGAATTTTCTCCAAACACTGTTCACCACAACATTACCACATATGGCATGAGACAGATTACCGAAACATGTGATTCATAAGAATAGCTTTACTTAAATAGAGACTTCATATACAATAGGAAATAGTCCCTTGAATTGGACCATATTCAGGGTTACTTTTCTTTTTTCTTTTTTCTCTATATCCTTTTCTTTTCACTGCTTTGTGAAAGGAGAAGGAATCACCCTTCCAAATTTCCAACTAAAACTCAATGCTTCATACTCAGCAAGAAAATACCATATATTAAAAAGAAGCAGATGCCTAAGGGAAAAAAAAAAAATCAAAGGTGCCCAACTTTGTTGCATTGGCTAGAGTATGATAGTCAACATGTAAAGACTATGCTCCCGCATCATCCGTGCCACAAAGGATAAAAAAAAAAGCAGGAGTTCTTTACCAAATCATTACACAAATTAGGAATTAGTGGTCCATATTCCATTGGGAGATATGTAAGACTTAAAACCACGAGAAATAAAAGCATTGAAAACGACTAGTTATCAAATATGAGGAGTGAACTCAATATTCTCAGCTTGTTTGCTGGTTAAAGTTGATCAAGACACATTGTTTCCTCTTCCTTTGCAAATACCAGGTAATTCCAATTTACAGGAGAGTTATTATGGCGTTTAAAGGGAGGAATTTCTCAATATGCCTTTCCCCATTTCTTCAGTTTTCCTTTTCAAAGGATAATCCTCTATACTAACTTTTGAGAACTTATTACCAGTTATTATACTTTATCATCATGGAACCACCACCTTGTCTCCTTGGGAGATCTGCCATTTCTGCATTTCTTTACATAGTGGTCATTATCTGCAGGGCGTTGCTGCAGACAAAAAAAGTTATAGTAGTTAAGTCAAGATAGAAGCCTATTGGATGATGGATCACACTTAAAAGCACAAGTATAATCTTAAATTACATATGTCCTATATAACCCAAAAAATGTATATATATGTCCTTCAAATATCACGATTATAACACAGCTAACATGGGCAGTTGATGTGCCGAACCGCACACACATCTAGAAACTCTAAAACTAAAGCATATGTATAATAAAAAGACACGCAAACGCAATAACTGGAATAGACTCAAACCTTTACAGTTGAGCTTGAAAGCATCGACAGAATACTGATGCATATAGAACTAACTGTCATGGCTGGAGACCACGAATCATATAGTATATCTGCATAATTCCATAAAGCATATCAAATGTCAGCTCACCACCAAAAAGCAGACCAAAATCAATCATACATTTTTTTGTTGGCTACATGTGACTGTGAGTATTATAGATAAAAAATCAAAGAGATTTCAATGATCTACTCTTACTACAAAATCAAATGAACAAACAAGAATGTTATCTATTATGACAAGGTAAACTATTTTACATGCTTCACACAGATATTATCAAATAGTTGGAGATAAAAATTAATGCTTCTTAACTTCCTCTCCTACGCTCAACCGTCAAGGAAGGGATAAAAAGATTATTTTCTAAACAAGGTATTAAGCCTGGGCATCAACATCAGCAGCACCTTTAACCCAAGCTAATTGGGGTCAGTGGTAGATGAACCCAATGATAAATAAGAGGATATATATATATATAAACTGACTGATTCTTCAAATCAACATCTAGATGAGAACGGGTTGAATGAATAGAGGAAATAACAAAACCTTCCATTTGCACTTTCGATTGTTACCCTCTTCATCTCACTTAATATTAAGAAAAATTCCCAGAAGATAATTCTCAATATAATCAACTAGCATTTCTAACAAGCAAAAGAGTAAATAATTAAGGGGGTGTTTAGTAGAGGAGAAAAAAAAAAATCATTAATAGGAATATGGTGGGAAAGTGAATTTATAGGAAAAGTTAAAAAAAAAAAATTGTTTGGTAGGCCGAAATATTACCGGGAAATTTGGTTTAAGTTTCCTGAGTCTATAGTTGGTTTAAGGTAAAATATTGCTGGGAAAATGGAGTGAAAAATTACAAAAGTAACCCTTGCCTAAAGAGTAATTTTTTTTTAAACTCTATAAAGCTGGAAAAAAAAATTGAAAAAAAAAAAAGCAAACGCAGCTTTCCCATGCAAATCAGAATAGCACCCTCTGGATTGTATTCTCAAGTGGTGATTTGCTCTCAATTTTACACAAAATGACACTTTCCCATGCAAATTAGAACCCTGGGCAAATATTTTCAAAACCCCTACCAAACGCAGCTTTCTTTGAATCCCCATGTGCACTTTTCCAAGCAACAAATCAAAACTCCCCTACCAAACAACCCCTAAGCATTCAGCTGAATCCTGACCAACCATGCAAGGTATCTCTTAATCAAACATCCATAAAATTCATATATAAAATTACTAAAACTTTACCCAAAAAAAGCTTCTGAAAATATTTTGCAGTAATAACACTAATTCAATTTCCCTTAGAATAGATAGGGTGAAATAAAGAAAACAAGAGAAGCAGCTACAAGCAAAAAATCAGGACAAATTCTTTTATGTATTCTGGGACTAATACACAAGTCAATCAAAAATTAACTTGCGACACAGAAATTGAATCTGTGGCACAGACTCAATTTTATAATAAAATCTAGGAAGTCGAGTGTGTTGCTATGAGAACACATAAGTTCTCCAAATTTAGACGGTGCAGAAGCAGAGACACTGATAAAGATGATTATGAAGGTTAAAATAAAATTTTAAAAATTCAAAACAAGATATACAAGCATAGAAACATAAGGAGAAACACATAACACAAGCTTCTACTTACTCCTCATGCACATCAGAATTTTCCTATCGACCATTCAGTCACACTTAAAATTCACAATGCTATCATATTAAAAAATGAAAATTACACTAAAGACATACATCTGCACAATTAATGAAGTCATTTGCTTAGATTTTTTCTTGTTCCATATATTTTCTAAGGTTCATTAACTTCGAAAACATAAGCTATTTTCAATTTTCAATTTTCAATTTCAGGAGTAAAATTTTATTTTCCAATCCATCACTGGATCTCGATTCTCATACAACCCATTCCCATCCTCTTCCATACAAATTCTTAACAAGCAATAATAAATTTGAATATCATGACTTGCAAGGAAAAATGGAAGCAATTAACAACATATAGATGGATGGTAGAAAGAAAGCATCCAGAACAAACAAAATAAGTGCCAGAAAGCATGGACTATATAGAAAAGCTGATGTAAAGTTGTAAACAAACAAAAGAGCACTAACACATACACCAAAACCCTACAAGGAAAGGATGTGCCAGGACACCAAAAAAAAGAAAAGAAAGTAACACCTATAACCAAAGGGAATATCTTATAGCATAAAAAAGATTAGACCATAAAACAATGAACAAATGACATACCTAAACAAATATGCCCGTTGCTATAGATATGGGGATGCAATGGAGCAGGATGCAAAAAAATGACCTGTTAAAAACCCTCCATAACAAAAATCAGAACAAATCTAGCTAAAAAATGGTTAATTCACATAAGTTATGAATAACGTATAAATTATGAATAACCTGCGGAGCTTCCATTGGGTAATTGTCTGGAAAATCCACCTGAAGCTGGTAGGTCTCATTACTATACAGCGTCCCAGGAGCTCCAGTCACTTCAATAACCCACCTTTGAGAAAAGTTGCAAATAAAAAATAAAAAATAAAAATATACCTTCAATAACCAAAAACATAAACAAACCTAATCGAAAGAACAGAACTTGAAAAGAGGAAAAGGGTCCAGGACCCATTAAGCACCACAAAAAAAAAGTTCAACAAAAAAAACCCCAATTCACCAATCAGAAATAAAAGAAGTAATACAACAACTAAACATTAAAATTAAATAAAACAAAAAAAACAAAAAAACAGGGAATCGCACAAATTTCAATGCATCGAAATCGGAAGGAATACCTCTGGAGATTGTCGGTGACCTTGTGGTTGAAACCAGCGGGAGGACTGACCTGCCACTCCACGAGCTCTTTTTGGAGCCTATTGCAGGCAATCTTACTGAGATTCTGAAGAACATGCATCAACGTTAATCAGAGATAAGATTGAAAATGAAGAGACAAATCGAAATGAAATTGGAAGATGGAATTGAGGGCTAACCTTGCCGGAGGAAGATGAGGAAGTAGTCATGGTTTCAGCGCGCAGTGAATGGCAGAAGGTGAGGAGTGTGAAACGAACAAGAATAAGAAGCTCTTTCTTTCTTTCTTTCTTTTTTCCGGTAATTAGAAGAAGCTCTTTCTAAGGAAGGGACAAAGAGTATATGCGGCAAGGTTTATGACCCATTTATTTACGTTTCCCAACCATCACTCTTTAATAATAATAATAATAATAATAACAATAATAATTATTAATTATTATTGTTATTGTTATTGTTATAAATATATGGATAAAGTGTGTGTTATTTAAAAGAATGTAAAATTGTGTCATTTTAAGAGAAAGAAAGAGATTGATAAAGAAGGAGAGAAAGTTGACAAAAAAATAAAAGTATAGGTCTCACCTCTTTGTGAGAGTGAAAATGAAAAGATATAAATTATGTCATTTAAAATGATAAACATTTTTTCCTAAATCTATATGACTTTTTAATGTTCATAACCCCAAATTGTGACTCTCAACAGGAGAAATTATAGTTATTACCTATAAACGTCTTGGCCACATTAGATGTATAATCCTCTTATGTGCCACATTTTTTATCATTTGACATTCAATGGTGGATTAAAATCTGATGATCGAATAATCAAAGAAGATTCGTTGATCAGCCTTTGGTCATTAACTGTAACAGGACTTCCTGAATTTGATAGTTTGGTATCTTTATTTTTTTTGAAAAATGATTGCTATATGTATTAAAAGATTATTTTATTAAAACTGTTTCAGCATTTATGTCTATGAGCATAATAAAGGATGTGAAAAGTGTTTATCCTTTTAAATGACATCATTTATATCATTTCATTCTCATAAAGAGGTGAGATTCACACCTTTATTTTTTTTTGTCAACTCTCTTCTTTTTTATCTATTTTTTTCTCTCTTAAAATGACACAACTTTATATCCTTTAAAATAACACACACTTTTCCCATAAAGATATTATTACGTTTCGATTTAAATCGATGCATTAAAGTATAATCAAACCCACAATTAAATTACAAAAAGGTATTATTATATTATTACATTTCAATTTAAATTGATAATCAAACCCACAGTTAAATTAAATAAAGTTAATGTTACTAGTATTGTTTTGATTATTATTGTACCAAATATTGTATTCAATTAAAATCTATGTGTTAAATGGGATTTATTTTAAACTTGCATCATGTCGAATATCAAGAAACTCGAATTTGAGCCGTCAAACCTCTCTAATCTTTTTATAACAACACATTATAGTTACCGTTAGGCCAATACTTCATGTTTGACATGATAATCCATTTAATATATTTATTATATAATATTATATAAATTCAATCTAACATATTAAACTAGTAACTCAATTGTTGAAATAATGACTCATTGATCGAGTATGGCAATACCTCCACAGATCCAATGTCAAGTTCGAGTTTAATAACATTGGTTGATATAATGGACAAAAATTACTTGTGGTGTTTGAAATCCATCTTGATGTTAAAAGTCTTAATCATCGAAGAAAAAAAGCATCCAATCATGATAAAACGAAGTCTATGAATTATTTTTTCACCATCATCTCCATGAAGGGTTGAAAGCTGAATATTTAACTATGAGAGATCCACCTGAACTGTGGAATAATTTAAAAGAAACATATGACATCAAAAGTCAATCATCCTACACGAAGCTCACCATGAATGGGATGCATTTAAGGTTTAAGATTTTAAGAAGCGAGTACAACTTTGTAGTTTTAAAATTAGTTCTCGATTGAAATTGGGTGGAGACAATATTATCCATAGCAAATAAACATTTTGCACTTTTCATACTTCAAATGTTATGTTATAGTAGCAATATCATGAAAAGGGATTTATGAAATATTTTGAATCGATAATAAACAATTAATGAACTATTAATTACAAATTATGAAGATCATCCCACTGAATCTCGTCTCCTTGTAGTTTAAAATGACATATAAAGAAGTATTGCCCAAAAATGAAGAAAGATAATAAACAAGGAAATTGAAAGACAACAAGAAATCTGACCTGTCCTAACTCCCTCTCTAGTGATAGCTGCTGGGACCGGATATGGAGTTGGAAAGGGAAAGAGAGAGTTAAGCTTCTTTTGTGGAAAATGCTCCATGGTAGGATGCTAACTAAAGACTATATCAGCAAATGGAGTGATTCCTCTAATAGCCCCCTCTTGTCCTGATCTAGCGGAGACCCTGCTCCATGCTTTTAGAGACTGTAATAAAGCTAAAAAGGTCTGGCTAATACCTTTGTTGCATCCTCTTCCTCCTGGTTTTTTCACCTCAAGCTGTTCCAAAGAGTGGATTATCCTCAATTTGAATATAAAGAATACCCATGCCAAGGACTGGAGGGACTTTTTCTTTACCGTTTGTAATTTCTTATGGTATTGGAGAAATAAAGAGTTTCATGAAGGCTTTGTAAAGAGACCTGAAGACCCTTCTCCTTGTATTGCTGAATCAATTAGAGAGTTAAGGTGCTGTAACAGAAAATGGTTAACAAAAGTTGATCCTATATACCCCTCCATCAGATCCTCCCCTGCCTGGATTGCTCCAACTCAAGGTTATTTAAAATTAAATGTTGATGGTGCAGTTTCTAATGAGAGAACTGCATGTGGGGGATTATTGAGAGACTGGGAGGGGAATTGGGTTTCTGGTTTCTCTGTCTTTATTGGTTCCTGCTCCCCTTTGCAAGCTGAACTCTGGGCTATTTTACATGGGTTGGAGTTTGCTTGGAAATCTGGTTGGAAGAAAATTATTCTTGAATCAGATTCTGCTCAAGCCATTGGCCTTCTTACCATGACTGGTAATGACACTCGAAAGCTACCTCTGGTAACTAAGATTCGAGCTGCTCTCAATAAGGATTGGTCTGTCTTGTTGAAGCATATTTCTAGGACCTGTAATCATTGTGCGGACTGGCTAGCGAAGAAAGCAATGGATGATCCTTTTGGTTTATCCACTATTACATCCCCTCACAGTGAGCTACTTAATCTTCTTACTGCTGATATGCTGGATCTGGGAGTCATCACTCCAGCTGCAAGATGCTGAGTTTGTTTCTTCTGAGTCGATGGTTTTTAGTTTTCTTTCTGTCTTGCTTTTTCCTGTTATTGTTTGTTTTCTTTTGTTTCGTTTTGTCTGTTTCGTGGGGCAATGCCCCATGTATTTACCAAAAAAAAAAAGAAAGACAACAAGAATGATGATGGTGGTAAAGACAATCGAGTTGCCACAACCACTTCAAACTTCCTCCTTTTTTATGAATGTGTATTAATCTTTTTATGTCATGAGACCACATAAGTGATAAATAGCGATGCATCCATACATACTACATCTCACAGGACTTCTTAACACCTTAGAAACATGGTGATTTTGGATTTGTCAATATAGGTATGATAGCTTGGACAATGTCATCAATGTTGGAGATGTGTGCTTGGACACTAGAAATGGCACAAGGTTAGTTTTGCATAATATTAAACATATTACTGATATTTGTTTGAACTTGATTTCCATAAGTAACTTGATGATGAAAGATATTGTAACACTTTCAATAATGGTCAATGGAATCTCACTAATATGGCTCTATGCTTGTAACTATAGGCACGAAGTGTTCATAACTGTATATTACACTTGTAAGGATCTCTATAGGGAGAACTAATGTTATAGAATATGAAGATACAATGGAGTTATGACATAAGATGCTTAGTCGGATTAGTAAAAAGGGCTTGACAATATTGACCATTGAAGAAATGTTCTCATTACATAGATTGAAACCAAAACAATGTTAAACAAAGAATGACTTAAACCTATAAGTGATGGGTGAATAATGGTAACTTATCTCATAACTCTTTAACCCAAAAAATAAGAAATCATTGGGAAACAATCAAGAATAAATCAAAACCTCTTCCAATCCCAAAACAAAAATGAATCAGAGATATAAACACAGAAAAATTAAAGTTAAATGTGAAATTAAAAGTTTTAAAGGATAGAAGATCAAACAACACAATTTATCCTTATTCACTCTCAAACCACACGAGAGCTACGTCCAGACAGTCATTGAGTTTATGGACAAATAATCTCCTAATTTTGCAGTCAAATTTCTTAAAAGGTAGGGAGAATATAATAACCATAACTTATAGATTGTGGATTTTGAAGTTGATTAATAATTTAATCATGACTAAAAGAGGTTAATTAGATAAGAGGTCTAACTCAGGATTCTTGTGGTTTCGAAAGATCCAGCTATAGGAAAATCGAGAACGGGGAACTTCCCCCCCCCCCCTTAAGAATGAGTGATTGCCATTTTTGGGTAAAAGTACAAATAGTGAAAGTTTTGGTAATTATATAAAAGTTAACTGAAACTTGAAAATAATCTAGTGAGATAGTAATTTAGCATTTTGGTGAATGTTAAAATATATGTTAGATGATCTAATTAGTTGATTAGTGAAGGACTGATGAAGGATAGGATGGTAATATACCATGTACAAAATGTTGACCAAAGTTAACTATGACTTGAGTAATTTAAAAGCCTAATCACTTAAAAAAATTCATTGAGTGATTCATCTTCTTCATGCCCTTCTTGCTTAAAAATTATGGACTCTATTTGAGAGAAAGTTTGAAACATCAATTGTGAGTTAGTCACCAAATCACTAAAGCTTGGCCAGACAAGTTGTTTAGGATCACATCGTGAGCAAAACCCACCTTTCAAACACCATTGAAAAGCCTTAAGTGGTAAGAAATCTCTTCTTGGAAGTGGCGTTATTTTGGTGTTCATAAAGCTATGAGAGGTGTTTGCTATAACACCTCGTAAATTCAAATGTGAATTTATTTGATAAAATGTGGGTTAAAAGGGAAGGATTAGTGAAAATCCTGAAATTGGGATCAAAATGGGTACCGAGGGCAAAACGGTAAATTGCCAAAAACGTAAACCGAGGCATGAAAAATGGAGTTAGGGATCTCAAATGATAAAAATAATGCCGGATATGGACTCAGGGCGAAAAATTGAGTGAATAGGCAAGTTTGTGAAAAATTGATGAATAGTGATTTTCTAGTGTAAAATATTGCGGTAAGAGTGTACCGATAAGTGTGAAATTTTTATCAATATTTTTAGGAAAGAAAAATATGTCATGAACCAGAAAAATAAGTAGACTGAGAATCTGTGATCAGAATTAGTGATTGGATTAAAGTTAAATCGCGTGTGGGACCCGCGGGACCAAAGTCCACTTATGTCCCTCACCTTTCCCACGCCCTCTCTCTCTCCTTCCTCTTCTTCTACCCGTGAGTTTCCCTCCCCCATTGAACAAAAAACCAATTTCCTCCTCCTTCCACCATTTGATCAATTCTCCACCAAATCCTTTTATCTTTGTGTTGAAATTCATCGGAAAACACATTCTAAAACCATTGGTAGTACTCCTAAGCCTTGAAATCGCCTCTTTGTGGAGATATTGGCCAAAGTCAGATTCGAATTTTGGAGAAGATTGATGTTCATGGAGTCATTTGGGCTTCCATGGCTTGGACAAGTCTTGGAAGAGTGTCAATCATCGATTGTGAGTATATTTGTAGTATTTTTACGGTTGATTTTGTAGATCTAGAAATATGAACTCTAAGTCTTTAATCTTAGATGTGTGATGTTAGAGAGCTCAAATGGAAAATGTGCATTAGATGATTATGTCTTAGAATGATGTATTTGAGCTAGAAATGCAATAAAAATTATTGGTGAAAAATGCTCATAACTTAGGATTTTTAAAAATGCCTAAGATTTGTGAAAAATGAATTATGTAAGAAATGGATTGATAAGTTGTTGCATGATGTGTTAATATGATTATATGATGGATGAAAGTGTTAAATTGAATTGAAAAAGCCTTGGGGCATACTTTTTGAAGAATCCGAATTATGAAGAAAAGTAAGGAAAAATGATGCAAAAATGATGTAGTTGAGGTTGAATGATCGAAAATTATGTTTAAATGAATGATGGTATAGTGTGATATGGTGGAAAGAGAAGAAAGAACGTGTGATGCATGATGTATTTGGGTAAATTCATCTATAAAAGAGATTGAAGTAAAATGGTATGGAAGAATAGCCTTAGGCTTAAGTGGTTATGTTGGTTAGCATTATTGTGAAGATAATTGACTATATGTGATTGATGGTGGATCATTGTTGTTGATCAATATAGGTTGCCTCTCTTGGACGCTATGAGAGCGGATTAAGCTTGGAGCTTACGTGTGGAGCATTGGCTCGGTGTTGAGGTAACCTTTGGAACTGGGGTTTAGTCCCTTGTGTGCTCCACCACACCTAGTGGAAGGTTGTGGTTGGATTTTGTGCCATTGGACATTGTGTGATTATGTGTTTCATGCTTTATTGCTTGATATGTGTGAAATTGTTTGGTCACTGGCCAGTTGACGTGTGTTGGTTTGGACATCCGCTGGATAATTCCGCTGGGGATTCCAGTCAGGTTTTGCCGTGGGGTCGACTCTGGGAGCGGCACCAGGATGATCCAAACGTGGGACTTCCGCTGGATAGGGCTCATGAGGAGTTCCAGTTGGGTTTTGCCATGGAGTCGTCTCAACCATGGGAGAGGCACCAGGAAGATCTCGGGAGTTATATGATGGAGTCCTTGAACGTAATCCAATTGTGGATGTTCTCGGTTTGTCTCCAGTTGTTTGTGATATTGTATGTCATGCATTTTTACATAATGTTATTGTTGCACATTGAGTGAGCCATGAGGTGGAGAAACCTCCAGGGCCCTTGGTTTACTGAGATATATTTGTATATCTCACCCCGTGTTTGAGGGCATCATTTCAGGTTAGGTTGAGCCTGGAGGAGTGGAGCATGAGGTGCATATGGGAGGCACAGTATGTTAGAGGATCCGGCTGGGATACACCTTGCATATGTTAATATTTTGGTTGTAGAGCATGAACTTGTGCATGTTGAAAATGCCATGCCTTGTATGTTCATGACTATATGTTGAGTCCTTTAAAATTGATGTATATTCATGCCTTTAGTTTCTATTGTTATTTTGGTGAGCATGGGACTTGTCCATGGCCACACCTAATGTATTTTGAGGCATTGAACATTTATGATGTAAACTGAGCCATATGATGTGTAAATGGCAACATAATTGGTGAATGAGGTAAATGATATATTGGTATTAGATTATGTGTGATGGAAGGGCCTAGAGCCTACACTAGTGTATGTGTAAGGTTTATGTAGAGTATTAAGGTATTAGGAATGGATTACACCACTCATTTTGGACTTAAAAAGCTGTCATCTGTCATTTTTGCTGCATAGTAATCGATTACCCATGCTTGGTAATCGATTACCATGCAACAGGGGGCGAAAATCTTGATTCTGTGTACCTGGTAATCGATTACCAGAGCTTGGTAATCGATTACCTAGTGCAGTAATCGATTAACAAAGCTTGGTAATCGATTACCAGAGAACAGGGGATTGAAAATTGGCTACTGCTTCATTTTGGTAACTGGTGGTAATCGATTACCACCCCCTGGTAATCGATTACCATAGTGTAAAATTGGAAAATCATGTTTTTCTAGACTAAAAGAAAGGGGCTTAACTTCGTCTGTAGAACTCCAAATGGTGCGCGGTTTGAAACCACGCGCAGCTAATGAAGAGAGCTATAACATGGTAAGAGATGAGATTCCAAAGATAAGTTTAAATTAATTGGGTAATAAGAAAGTTAGTGAATGTCAATGAGTTGATGCTTCCGCTAGTTTTGCATTTACAATTACGGAGTTGTTTTGATTAGTTACGGAAATGGTAAATGGTTTAAAATGAGGAAGTAATAAAAGAAAAAAGTTTGTCGTAATTTAATTAACTTAGTTTCTACGATTGTAACTGCGCTTAATAGCATAATTGTTGATAACACACCGGTCCGGTAACGGGGTGCTACATTTATGGTATCAGAGCAGTTTCTTAGGGAACTCTGATGATTGTGTGATTGAGGTGAGTGCTGTATAGTTGTACGTAGACTCTTATTGAGTACTGCACATGTGACTCCTTAGTTTGGGCCTAATCAACCCATTTCTTTGTGTTATATGTGTAGTCAGTATAAGATGCCTTCGTGACAACCCTGGAGCACCAATGTCAGTCCTTAGACTGTGGAGGTGGGTGCAGTGTTGACTGCTCCACGGACAGATATGTTATTAAGTGAATTTGATGTAACTGAGGACTTAGTGAGAATAAATTGAGATAAGATGTTTAACCATTTTGGGTAGAATGCTACCATAGTTGAATGTGTGGTTTTATGGTGAGTAAGTATGATTGAATTGAGTTGATATTATGATGATGATGTTGGTAAGTCTCCCTAAATGTATGGGGAGTTGAAACAATTGAGTATATGTGGAATTAGTGGTATAACTTTGACATTGTAGGGGATTTGGAACCCCGATGAATTCGTGAAAATTTGAATATGAGTGCGTATATGTAATATTGGATACCTTAGGGTTAAATTATAAGGTTATAAGACCCTTGATGAGGGCATACACTTGGATGAATTAAGATGTTTGGGTGTAAAAAATAAATTGAAATTTCCAAAATTTGGATTGAGGATTATGAGTACCTTAAAAGAACTACGGAAATGATGTGTAGATATTGCAATGTTGAAGTATGGGACTTTAGTCTATGATGATTTAATGTTGGCTAAGTGTAAGTGAGGATATCATATGTATAAAATTATAATATAAGAAGTCGAGAAAATTGCCATGGATGGTATAACACCTCAAATATTTAAATATGAATTTTTATATTATAATGTGAAATGAAAGTTGGTGGATTAGTGAAAATCCAAGAGTTATGGCCAAAATTGGCAAAAAGGGCAAAATGGTAATTGACCAGCCGTGTATTCTGAGGCTTAAATACTGAGTTAGAGATTTCATATGACAAAAATAATGCTGTAAATGGAATCAGGGCGGAAAATTGAGGGAATAGGCAAATTTGGGAAAAATTGATGAATAGTGATTTTTAAGTGTTAAATACTGTGGTGTGAGTGTACCGATAGGTGTGAAATTTTTATCAATATTTTGGAGAAATAAAAATATGTCATGGACTGGAAAAATATGTAGATTAAGAATTTATGATCGGAATTTTTATCGGGATTAAAGTTAGATCGCGTGTGGGACCCGTGTGACCGAAGTCACTTAGCCTCCCACCCTTTTTCTCCTTCCTTTCCTTCCTTTTCTTTCTCCCGTGCGCGCCCCCCTGCAAGTGAAGAGCCAAAACACCATTTCTTCATCTCTTTGCCATTTTCACATTTCTTCACCAAATCTCTTGATTTTGGTGTTGAAATCTATTGTAAACAACCTTCTAGATCCATTGGTAACACTTACAAGCCGTGAATCCATCTCTTGGCTGCGTTTCTTGGCCAAAACAGATCCGACCCATTGATGTTCTTGGAGTTTTGTTGGAGCTTTGGTCTTCCTTTGGCTTAGTGGAGCCTTGGTGGTGAGCATACACTTGATTGTGAGTATATTTGTGGTATTTTTGTGGTTGATTTTGTAGATCTAGGAATTTATGCTCTAAGCCTTTAATTTTAGATGTGTGATGATAGAGAGCCCAAATGGAAAAATGCTATTAGATGAAAATGCCTTAGAATCATGCTTGTAAGCTAGAAATGCTATGATAATTTTTGGTGAAAAAGTTAGGTTTTTAACTTAGGAAAATTTGAGGAATTTTCATGAAAATTGAGGTTGGTGTAATTTGGATTTGATGATTGTTGTAGGGTGCCTCACACGGACGTGATTGTGAAAGGTTGATTTGGAGCATACGTTTGGAACGGATTGCTCGTATTGAGGTAAACCCTTGGAACTTGGGTTTAATCCCTTGGGTGCTCCACCACGCCTAGTGGAAGGTTGTGGTTGGATTATGTGTTTATGGCATGGTGTGATTGTGTGCTTGTATGCATATTGCTTGGATTGTATGAAAAATTGTTTGGTCATTGGCCAGTTGACGTGTGTTGGGTTTGGACATCCGCTGGATCATTTCGATGACGAAGTGCCAGTTGGGTATGCCATGGGGTTGACTCTGGGAGCGACACCAGGATGAGCCAAACGTGGGACATCCGCCGGATAGGTCTCTTGAGGAGTT
Organism: Gastrolobium villosum; assembly: GCA_032173675.1. Classification (NCBI taxonomy): domain Eukaryota; kingdom Viridiplantae; phylum Streptophyta; class Magnoliopsida; order Fabales; family Fabaceae; genus Gastrolobium; species Gastrolobium villosum. The sequence goes on along the minus strand of JAVKPL010015020.1, from coordinate 74,412 downwards.
CCGGTTGGGTTGGCCATGGAGTTTTCTCAACCATGGGAGAGGCTCTAGGATTGTCTCGGGAGTTATATGATGGAGTCCTTGAACGTGATCCAATTGTGGATGTTCTCGGGTTGTCTCCGGTTGGTTGGTGATATTGTATTGCATGCATATTATATGATGTCATATTTACACATTTGAGTGAGCCATGGAGTGGAGAGAGCCTCTAGCTCCATTGGTTTACTGAGATATATTGGTATATCTCACCCCGTGTTTGGGGGACCACATTTCATGTCACTATGAGCCGGGAGGAGCTTCGGGCAAGAAGCCCGCTTAGTGGACAGTGGATTTGCATGCGGTGCATTGGGATTGCATGACATTTTGGAGGACTATGGATTGCACATAGCATGTCATTAGTATTTTGAGACTTAGGTCATGAACATATTGCATGATGTTATTTCCATGCTTTTTGTAGTGTTCATGATGGTATACTAAGTCTTGTTTATTGCTTATTATTCATGACATGGATAATTGTATATTTTGAGTGAGCATGGGACTTGTCCATTGCCACATTCATTGCACTTGAAGTCTTGATGATTATGTTGTAAAATGGTCCATATTTGTATGTAAATGGCCATTACATTGAGGACTTTGTAAATGATGTATGTTTTAAGGAAAATGCATGATGGAAGGGCCTAGAGCCTACATTAGGATGTGTTTATGTGTTGTGTGGAGTATTAAGGTGTTAGGGATGGATTACACAACCCCTTTTGGGCTGAAAATGCTGTAATCTGTCACTTTTGCTGCATAGTAATCGATTACCCAAGCATGGTAATCGATTACCATGCAACAGGGGACGAAAATAGGCTACTGTCTTCACTGGTAATCGATTACTGAGGATTGGTAAACGATTACCAAGTGAGGTAATCGATTACCCAATCTTGGTAATCGATTACCAGAACAGAGGATGACAAATTTTAGCTACTAAAAAAATTTTTACAGGTGGTAATCGATTACCACCCACTGGTAATCGATTACCACAGTGTAATTTTCGAAAATTCAGGTTTTTCTAGACTAAAAGAAATGGGCTTAACTTGGTGGGTAGAACTTCAAATGGTACGTGGTTTGAAACCACGCGTAGCTAACGTAAAGTACTATAACATGGTAAAATGTGAGAGTAAGATGGTGAGTTTAAATGAATTGAATAAAAAAAAAGATTAGTGATGTTAGTTAAATGTATGATTCCGCGAATTGCATTTACAATTATAGTGTTGTTTTAATTGATTACGGAAAAAGATATTGTTATGAAAAGGAATATGATAAAAGAAAAAAGTTGCCCGTAATTTAATTAACCCAATCACTGTGATTGTAACTGCGCTTAATATCATAATCAATGTTAACAATACCGGTGTACAACGGGCTGTTACATTTTATGGTATCAGAGCAGTTTTGTGAGGGAAACTCTGATTGTGTATGTTGTATCTTGTGTGCCATAGCTATCTGTGAACTATTTATGATTAATGTATATGTGATTCCTCAATGTGGGTTTGATCAACTCATTCCTTTGTGTTACATGTACAGATATCATGAGTAGGGCGCGTGGTCGCCGTGGGGCACGTGGTGCAGGTCCTTTGCCACCGGATCCGGTCACTGCAGTTCTGAATGCTCTGCAGGCGGAAACGGCTGCAAATAGAAACATGACTGAAAACCTGATGAAGACTAATCAGGATATGATGCAGGCCTTTATGGCTGAGATGAGGGCCGATAGAGATCGTCCTAGGAAGGATAATTCACCTCCACACACGGCTACGGTGACTCCTACACCGACGCCATCTGTTACTCCTCAACAGGGGGAGAGTGGGGCTAGTCACCACACTGGTGAGGCTAGTCATCATACTACTGACCCTAGCTATGTTCCTGATCCGTCATCTGTTGCCCAATCCACTGGGGCTGCGGGGCAGGTTATTGATAATGCTGACGATGAGCGTAGGCTCATATCTTTTAGGAAACATAAGCCACCCGCATTTATGGGGTCAAGGGACCCAAAGGAGGTTACTGCTTGGTTGAGGGGAATGGACAAGATTTTTCAAGTGATGAGATGCCAAGATCCGCAGAAGTTATTGTATTCTGTTTATATGCTGGAGGGTGATGCCCAGGAGTGGTGGGACAATGTGTCTCGCCCATTTGTTATTCAGGGTGAGGTTATTTCTTGGACGATGTTCGAAGGTCTGTTTCATGAAGAATACTTTCCCCGTGATGTTCGGGAGGCAAAGCAAGGTGAATTTGATAGCCTTGTACAGGGAGTTATGACCGTGGATGCCTATGTGGCAAAATTTAATGAACTTGTGAAATTTGCAAATTATGGAGGTACTCTACCTACTCCCGAGTTCTTGTCAGCTAAATTTCAAAGAGGGCTGAGTGAGAAGATTGCTAAAAGAATGTCTAATACTGCGGTAAGAAACTTTGCTGATTTGGTGACCCAATGCAAGAGGGTCGAGACTGTTTATGGAAGGTATCCGAAATCTGATTCGGCAAAAGAGCAAGATGTTAAGAGGACACCTGGTCCTTCTGGAAATACTAATAGAGGAGGTTTTAATAATAATAACATGGGTAGGGGGTTGCATGTGAGGCAGCCTCCTGGTCAATTCAAGAGGGGTGAAAACACTGGTGGTGGTGGTGCTGCGGACAGATATTTTACCCCACGATGTGAGAAGTGCAGAAAATACCACAAGGGTGTATGTGGTGCTGGTCCGTTGGCTTGTTTTAAGTGTGGTCGGAATGGTCACTTTGCTAGAGAGTGTCCATCTTCTTCGGGGCAGGCTGCGAATCTGCAGGCCTTGCCGACAGCTACTACTACTGCTACTCCTACTGCTGCTGTTCCTACTGTGGGACGTGTATATACTACTAATGCGCAACATACTGAAAAGGCTCTGAATTTGGTAAAAGGTATAATTTTCCTCTCTAATGTTGATTTGTCTGTGTTGTTTGATTCGGGAGCAACACATTCTTTTGTGGCGGACTATGTGGCCAAGGCGTTGGACTTAAAGGTAACACGAATGGTTCCTCCGATGCGTATTACTACCGCTACAGGAGAGGTTAGTGAATCGTCTTGGATTTGCGAAGATGTGAAGTTTACCTATTTAGGCAGGGGTTACACCATTGATTTAATTATCTTATCCCTGGCCTCTGTCAATTTGATTTTGGGGATGGATTGGTTGTCTCGGAACTGCGCAATGATTGATTGCTGCGGAAAGAGGTTGTTGCTATCTCACGAGAGGCCGTCTGTTTGTCCGTCTCTGTATTTGTCTGTTAGTCAAACTGTGAAAGCCTTGAAGGCTGGAGATTTGGGTTATGTCCTTTTGGGCGGATTGGTGGGTGACAAAAAGGAGGAGATTTCTTCTATTCCGGTTGTTAATGAGTTTGAGGATGTATTTCCTGATGAGATACCGGAATTTCCGCCTGAGAGAGAGATTGAATTCTCGATCGACCTATTGCCTGGTGTGGGGCCGATCTCTTTGGCTCCATACCGGATGTCGCCACTTGAGTTGGCCGAGTTGAAGAAACACATTGAAGAATTATCTGCAAAGGATTTTATTAGGCCGAGTGTGTCTCCGTGGGGAGCACCGGTTATATTTGTAAAGAAAAAGGATGGTAGCATGAGATTGTGCACTGACTACCGACAGTTGAATAAAGTGACTATTAAGAACCGGTACCCATTGCCGCGCATTGATGATTTATTAGATCAGTTGAGGGATGCTTGTGTATTTTCGAAGATTGATCTCCGGTCCGGATATCACCAGATTCGGATTGAACCGGAGGATGTACCTAAAACAGCTTTCCGATCCAGATATGGACATTTTGAATATCAAGTGATTCCTTTTGGGCTTACTAATGCCCCTGCGGTGTTCATGGATTATATGAACCGCATCTTCAAACCGTATTTGGACCAGTTTGTAATTGTATTTATTGATGACATCTTGATCTATTCTAAGAGTAAGGAGGAGCACATCGACCATTTGAGGACTGTGTTGCAGGTATTGAAAGATAAGAAACTGTATGCTAAACCGTCTAAGTGTGAATTCTGGTTGTCTGAGGTGCAATTTTTGGCTCATGTTATTTCTGCAAGCGGTGTTGCAGTGGATCCAAGCAAGATCGAAGCGGTAAGTGACTGGGAACGACCTAAGACTGTGACTGAGATTAGAAGTTTTCTGGGGCTTGCTGGCTATTATCGCCGATTTATACAGGGATTTTCTGCAATGGTTCTACCGTTGACCCGATTGACACGAAAGGATACTCCTTTTGTGTGGACCCAGGAATGTGAGGACTGCTTTCTGCTACTTAAAGAGAAATTGACCACTGCTCCAGTGTTGACTCTACCTGATCCGGAGGGTGAATTTGTGTTATATTGTGATGCTTCTAAGAAAGGTTTAGGGAGCGTACTGATGCAGGAAGGAAAAGTGATTGCGTATGCGTCTAGGCAGTTAAGGCCGCATGAAGAAAATTATCCGACGCATGACTTGGAACTGGCTGCGATCGTGTTTGCCTTGAAAATCTGGAGGCACTTTCTGTATGGGATGAAATTTGCTGTGTTCAGTGATCATAAAAGCTTGAAATATTTATTTGATCAGAAGGAGCTGAATATGAGGCAGCGTAGATGGGTTGAATTCTTGAAAGATTATGACTTTGAGCTGAAATACCACCCGGGAAAGGCTAATGTTGTGGCAGATGCATTGAGTAGGAAGTCTGTCAACTTATCTCATATGATGATGTGGGACAATGAAGTGATTGAGCAATTTCGCGACATGAAAATAACGGATTTCTTTGCAGGAAGAATGTGTGATATGGAGTTGACTCGGATTGAGAACGAGCTGCACGAGAAGATTAAAGAGACTCAGATTCGCAATGAAAGTATAAGGTATTTGAAAGGCCAGAGTGGCATATCTGTTAATGAACAGGGACTATTATTATATCAGGGCAGGATTGTTGTGCCCAAGGAACTTGCAGAGGAAGTTATGACTGAGGCCCATAAGGGTCAATATGCTATCCACCCAGGTGCCACAAAAATGTACCAAGATTTGAAAGTTAAGTTCTGGTGGCCTGGTATGAAAAGGGATGTTGCTGAGTACGTATCTAAGTGCTTGGTTTGTCAGAAAGTGAAAATAGAGCATCAGAAACCTGCTGGATTACTTCAGCCGCTGGACATACCTGAATGGAAATGGGAGAGTATTTCAATGGATTTTGTTGTCGGATTGCCGCGAACTCAAGCTGGTTACGATTCGATTTGGGTTATTGTGGACCGACTTACGAAGTCTGCACATTTTCTACCAGTACGAGTGGATTACACCACAGAGAAGTTGGCTACACTGTATGTAAAGGAGATTGTTAGGCTCCATGGGATACCGATTAGCATTGTTAGTGATCGGGACCCGAAGTTTACTTCACGATTTTGGGGAGCTTTGCAGCAGGCTTTTGGCACTCAGCTTCGACTGAGCACTGCTTATCACCCGCAGACTGATGGTCAGACTGAGAGGACCATACAGACACTTGAGGATATGCTGAGAGCTTGCACACTGGAACAGGGTAATGCCTGGGATAAGTACTTACCATTGGTGGAATTTTCTTATAATAACAGTTTTCATTCCAGTCTGGGTATGGCACCGTATGAGGTTTTGTATGGCAGGAGGTGTCGTACGCCCACTTGTTGGACTGAGGTAGGCGATAAAGAAAGATTTGGTCCGGATTTTGTGCAGGAAACAACAGTGCAAATAGAAATGATCAGAGAAAAATTGAAATAGGCACGGAATCGGCAGAAAAGCTACTATGACAATAAACATAGACCGCTGGTGTAACAGCCTCAATCCCTATAGCAGATATTGTCCGCTTTGCCCCCCTTCCGGGACTCACGGTTTTACGTTCTGGGGTTACCCCCAAAAGGCCTCCTTCAGAGTAGCACAGCGGAACTGACCCCCTTCCAGATATTGTCCCCTCTGCTCTAGCCCCTTTCGGCCTAGCTCAGGGTTTTGTTTCCCTCGGGACTCGTCCCGGGAAAGGCCTCCACTAGGAAAGGTATCCACACCCATATATATGGCATGCTTCGTTCCCCTTTCCAACCGATGTGGGACTTTACATCCTCCCCCACTGGGAATACAGCGTCCCCGCTGTACACACCGGTCCAGGACCAGGCTCTGATACCATTTGTAACAGCCTCAATCCCTATAGCAGATATTGTCCGCTTTGCCCCCCTTCCGGGACTCACGGTTTTACGTTCTGGGGTTACCCCCAAAAGGCCTCCACTAGGAAAGGTATCCACACCCATATATATGGCATGCTTCGTTCCCCTCTCCAACCGATGTGGGACTTTACATCCTCCCCCACTGGGAATATAGCGTCCCCGCTGTACACACCGGTCCAGGACCAGGCTCTGATACCATTTGTAACAGTCTCAATCCCTATAGCAGATATTGTCCGCTTTGCCCCCCTTCCGGGACTCACGGTTTTACGTTCTGGGGTTACCCCCAAAAGGCCTCCACTAGGAAAGGTTTCCACACCCATATATATGGCATGCTTTGTTCTCCTTTCCAACCGAGGGTGGCCGGGGCAAAGCGGACAATATCTGCTATAGGGATTGAGGCTGTTACAAATTGTATCAGAGCCTGGTCCTGGACCGGTGTGTACAGCGGCGACGCTGTATTCCCAGTGGGGGAGGATGTAATGTCCCACATCGGTTGGAAAGGAGAACAAAGCATGCCATATATATGGGTGTTGATACCTTTCCTAGCGGAGGCCTTTTGGGGGTAACCCCAGAACGTAAAACCATGAGTCCCGGAAGGGGGGCAAAGCGGACAATATCTGCTATAGGGATTGAGGCTGTTACAAATGGTATCAGAGCCTGGTCCTGGACCGGTGTGTACAGCGGGGACGCTGTATTCCCAGTGGGGGAGGATGTAAAGTCCCACATCGGTTGGAGAGGGGAACGAAGCATGCCATATATATGGGTGTGGATACATTTCCTAGTGGAGGCCTTTCCCGGGACGAGTCCCGAGGGAAACAAAACCCTGAGCTAGGCCGAAAGGGGCTAGAGCAGAGGGGACAATATCTGGAAGGGGGTCAGTTCCGCTGTGCTACTCTGAAGGAGGCCTTTTGGGGGTAACCCCAGAACGTAAAACCGTGAGTCCCGGAAGGGGGGCAAAGCGGACAATATCTGCTATAGGGATTGAGGCTGTTACAAATGGTATCAAAGCACTTTCTAGGGAAAAGCCTGTATGTATTGCAATAACTTAGGATGTGTCGTTGCGTGTCTACTTTGTGTTCTCTCTAACTGGTGTGTGTTATGATAATGCATATGTGACCACATGGCGTGGGCCTGATCAACTCATTCTTTGTGTAACTTGTGCAGAGTCATGGTGCCACCAAGGAGGAACACGAGTACGAGCGAGGATCAATCGGATCATATCCTGGCTGCATTGGCTGAGATGCAGGCGGCCCGACTAGCCGACCAGGAAGCCACGAGGCTGGCAAACCGGGCGATGCTGGACGCGATTCGAGATGCGAACCGGCAAACCACGGCAGAGGTTCTGGAGGAGAACCGGATGGCCAACATGACTATGATGAGGGTCATGTTGGAGGAGTTGAGGGCTGGTCCTGCTGCTGGCCAGGGTCCTCCACCACCTCCACCGCCGCCACGGCCTCCACCTCCGCCTAGTCAACAGGAGGACACCCAGAGCCAGATGGGTGAGGGTAGTCACTTGACGGGGGCTATGCAGACTATCCCCGTCTTAGCTGAGGATCGTGACGAGATCGATCGCCGGCTGAATGCTTTCCGCAAGCATAAGCCACCTTCATTCGACGGATCGTATGATCCCATTGCTGCTGCTAGATGGCTTCAGGCGCTAGACAAGATTTTCCGGATCATGCAGTGCACCGATCCGCAGAAGCTGTTGTTCGCCACTTATATGCTGGAGGGCGAGGCCCATGAGTGGTGGACCAATCTTTCTCAGGTCTACGAGATGCAGGGCCATGTGATGACGTGGCCATTCTTCGAGGAGAGTTTTCTGGGTCAGTACTTCCCTTATGACTCACAGGAGAGGAAGCAGGGGGAGTTTGATCGGTTGGTTCAGGGCTCGTTGTCTATTGACGAGTACCTGGCCAAGTTTAATGAGCTGGTGAAGTTTTCACACTTCAGGATGGCGAGGCCTACTCCTACATTCTTGGCTGCTAAGTTCCGCAGGGGACTTAGTGAGGATATTGCTGGTTACTTAGCTGGGTCTGCTTCCAGAGATTTTGGGACACTGGTCCAGCAGTGTCGTGATATTGAGGACTTCTACAGCACGAGTAAGGCCAAGAAGGCCAAGATGGAGGTGCCACAGGGTACCGGCGGTGCCACTCCCTGGAAGAACAAAAATTTTACCAACAAGGGCAAGGGCAAAGCGGACAATATCTGCTATAGGGATTGAGGCTGTTACAGCTGGAATTTGAGGAAGGTGACCATGTATTTGTACGGTTATCTCCGGTCACAGGTGTTGGCCGTGCGTTGGGTGTGAGGAAGCTGAGTCCACGATTCATTGGACCGTATCAAATCATGAAAAGAGTAGGACTGGTGGCCTATCAGCTTGCCTTACCCCCTCAGTTGTCCAATTTACATGATGTTTTTCATGTGCCGCAGTTGCGACGTTATGTTCCGAATGAATCACATGTGGTGATACCGGATAATATTGAGATCAGGGAGAACTTGAAGACTCCCATCGGTCCTATTGCAATATTGGACCGCAGTGAAAAGAGACTAAGAAGTAAGATTATTCCCATGCTGAAGATTCAGTGGGAAGGCCGCACACCTGAGGAGGCTACTTGGGAGCGGGAGGACGAGATTCTCCGGCTGTATCTTGAGTTAGCGAGCAGGTATGATTTAATTTTGCGGACAAAATTTCTAAAAGGTGGGGTGAATATAACACCTCAAATATTTAAATGTGAATTTTTATATTATAATGTGAAATGAAAGTTGGTGGATTAGCGAAAATCCAAGAGTTATGGCCAAAATTGGCAAAAAGGGCAAAATGGTAATTGACCAGCCGTGTATTCTGAGGCTTAAATACTGAGTTAGAGATTTCATATGACAAAAATAATGCTGGAAATGGAATCAGGGCGGAAAATTGAGGGAATAGGCAAATTTGGGAAAAATTGATGAATAGTGATTTTTAAGTGTTAAATACTGTGGTGTGAGTGTACCGATAGGTGTGAAATTTTTATCAATATTTTGTAGAAATAAAAATATGTCATGGACTGGAAAAATATGTAGATTAAGAATTTATGATCGGAATTTTTATCGGGATTAAAGTTAGATCGCGTGTGGGACCCGTGTGACCGAAGTCACTTAGCCTCCCACCCTTTTTCTCCTTCATTTCCTTCCTTTTCTTTCTCCCGTGCGCGCCCCCCTGCAAGTGAAGAGCCAAAACACCATTTCTTCATCTCTTTGCCATTTTCACATTTCTTTACCAAATCTCTTGATTTTGGTGTTGAAATCTATTGTAAACAACCTTCTAGATCCATTGGTAACACTTACAAGCCGTGAATCCATCTCTTGGCTGCGTTTTTTGGCCAAAACAGATCCGACCCATTGATGTTCTTGGAGTTTTGTTGGAGCTTTGGTCTTCCTTTGGCTTAGTGGAGCCTTGGTGGTGAGCATACACTTGATTGTGAGTATATTTGTGGTATTTTTGTGGTTGATTTTGTAGATCTAGGAATTTATGCTCTAAGCCTTTAATTTTAGATGTGTGATGATAGAGAGCCCAAATGGAAAAATGCTATTAGATGAAAATGCCTTAGAATCATGCCTGTAAGCTAGAAATGCTATGATAATTTTTGGTGAAAAAGTTAGGTTTTTAACTTAGGAAAATTTGAAGAATTTTCATGAAAATTGAGGTTGGTGTAATTTGGATTTGATGATTGTTGTAGGGTGCCTCACACGGACGTGATTGTGAAAGGTTGATTTGGAGCATACGTTTGGAACGGATTGCTTGTATTGAGGTAAACCCTTGGAACTTGGGTTTAATCCCTTGGGTGCTCCACCACGCCTAGTGGAAGGTTGTGGTTGGATTATGTGTTTATGGCATTGTGTGATTATGTGCTTGTATGCATATTGCTTGGATTGTATGAAAATTGTTTGGTCACTGGCCAGTTGACGTGTGTTGGGTTTGGACATCCGCTGGATCATTTCGATGACGAAGTGCCAGTTGGGTATGCCATGGGGTCGACTCTGGGAGCGACACCAGGATGAGCCAAACGTGGGACATCCGCCGGATAGGTCTCTTGAGGAGTTCCGGTTGGGTTGGCCATGGAGTTTTCTCAACCATGGGAGAGGCTCTAGGATTGTCTCGGGAGTTATATGATGGAGTCCTTGAACGTGATCCAATTGTGGATGTTCTCGGGTTGTCTCCAGTTGGTTGGTGATATTGTATTGCATGCATATTATATGATGTCATATTTACACATTTGAGTGAGCCATGGAGTGGAGAGAGCCTCTAGCTCCATTGGTTTACTGAGATATATTGGTATATCTCACCCCGTGTTTGGGGGACCACATTTCATGTCACTATGAGCCGGGAGGAGCTTCGGGCAAGAAGCCCGCTTAGTGGACAATGGATTTGCATGCGGTGCATTGGGATTGCATGACATTTTGGAGGAGGACTATGGATTGCACATAGCATGTCATTAGTATTTTGAGACTTAGGTCATGAACATATTGCATGATGTTATTTCCATGCTTTTTGTAGTGTTCATGATGGTATACTAAGTCTTGTTTATTGCTTATTATTCATGACATGGATAATTGTATATTTTGAGTGAGCATGGGACTTGTCCATTGCCACATTCATTGCACTTGAAGTCTTGATGATTATGTTGTAAAATGGTCCATATTTGTATGTAAATGGCCATTACATTGAGGACTTTGTAAATGATGTATGTTTTAAGGAAAATGCATGGTGGAAGGGCCTAGAGCCTACATTAGGATGTGTTTATGTGTTGTGTGGAGTATTAAGGTGTTAGGGATGGATTACACAACCCCTTTTGGGCTGAAAATGCTATAATCTGTCACTTTTGCTGCATAGTAATCGATTACCCAAGCATGGTAATCGATTACCATGCAACAGGGGACGAAAAATATGCTTCTGTCTCCCCTGGTAATCGATTACTGAGGATTGGTAATCGATTACCAAGTGAGGTAATCGATTACCCAATCTTGGTAATCGATTACCAGAACAGAGGATGAAGAATTTTAGCTACTGCCTCATTTTTGACAGGTGTTAATCGTTTACCACCCACTGGTAATCGATTACCACATTGTAATTTTCGAAAATTCAGGTTTTTTCTAGACTAAAAGAAAGGGGCTTAACTTGGTGGGTAGAACTCCAAATGGTACGTGGTTTGAAACCACGCGTAGCTAACGTAAAGTACTATAACATGGTAAAATGTGAGAGTAAGATGGTGAGTTTAAATGAATTGAATAAAAAGAAAGATTAGTGATGTTAGTAAAATGTATGATTCCGCGAATTGCATTTACAATTATAGTGTTGTTTTAATTGATTACGGAAAAAGATATTGTTATGAAAAGGAATATGATAAAAGAAAAAAGTTGCCCGTAATTTAATTAACCCAATCACTGTGATTGTAACTGCGCTTAATATCATAATCAATGTTAACAATACCGGTGTACAACGGGCTGTTACAGATGGCATGGGACGAATTTGATTGAAAGTATGATGGTCCATGATATAATGATGGTTGGACTTGACAAATGTGAGATGAGAAAATATAACTGAGTGTGGTGTAGTAATTGTACTAATATGCTTCCATGATGTTGTGTAGCATTGAAGTGTTGATGATGAGGCCTAACTTTATGTGGATAATAATCCTGTGATGGCTAAGTGCCAGTATATATATATATGTATATATATATATATACATATATATATATATATATATATATGTATATATATGTTTTGTGAAGGCCAGGTGCCTATATTTATATCTGTGTGGTAATGAATTACAAAATTTTTTGGTAAAAGAACAATGATGTTCCCCTATGATGGGAAATGTTTGACGAGATTGTCTCTTTGGAGTGTCATTGGATGCTCAATGTGGTATGGGATTCATGATGGAGTCCCGGTGTGCAAGTTATACCATGGCACACATGTTGTTAATAATGTGACAATTAAGATTGTCCTGGGTTTCCCTTGTGGATTGAAGCCTAAGAGGTGTTTCTCTTGGAAGTCCCAGGCCAGCACCGCTCGAAGTTGAAATGTATCTGGTGGTCCTGACGCGTTGAATGCATGGACTAGTAAGTGAGGGCACTCTTGGTGTCATAATGGAATATTGAGAGAAAAAGTGATGTTATTTTAATGAAGTGGATCTCCTACAGTGTTGAGCATAGTTGCTATGAGTCATGATGGACAACGGATGAGAACTGTACCGAGCATGGGTACTGATAAGAATTGAAGATTATGTGCCAAAGTATGAGGAAGATGTTAGCATCATGTGGTGATGATTATGTTGTGGACGAAGACTAATGACTAGTCAAGTTAAATGGGTAGACTGTTGAGAAAAGAACCATATTTGGAAGGTCATAGTGAATGATGCAAAAGTATGATATAACTAGTATACCATTATGTATCTATATAAGACTCTTTTGCCGTTATATACGGATGTGATGTGAATGTGTTTATCTCTGTGTGGCCTATTATGCCCGGAGTGTATGGCTATCTCCGTATGGATTATGTTCCTGGAGATTATTATTATTTTGTATAAGTAATGTGGTGTGAGGTAGTACCTCGTGTTAGTGGGACTGTTAGTACAGCGGATGGCATGTTACCTCTTCTTGCGTGAATTATAAGGACAGATTCTCTGATTGGTGGGGCATTGCACCTGGGGCCCTTAGGACAGCAAGAGCTCGAGGGGTTAAACCTAAGGGTGTTTTTACCCATTGCATTAAAGGATTGTATCTTGTGAGGAACGCAAGAGGTGAAATTGGATAACTGTAAGTGAACAGTAATATGTCAAATAGGATGAAAAATGTGAGGTGACATGAGATGGTAGTTTGAATTATGAATGTGAGCACTCGGAGATGTGCATGAGTGTATATCAAGTGTGGTAGTATGGAATTGTGGTTTTACGAAAATTTTGAAATAAATCGTGGGATTAGCACCCTATGTGAAGGGAATGGAAAATTGATTAGTACTGATGGATTGAGTCAAAGTCTTCTGGGAAGGCTTGTGATGGCGGTATGTTAAGCTAAGTTGGTGGTCAATGGTTTTTAATAAGTGATTAATTCTGATGTAGTCAAGTAAGAAGGTGTGGTACTAGCTGTTAAATAGAATGGTATTTAGTGAAATAAAAGGTTGATATCTCTGCCTGGTGGTAGAGTTACTGATGGAGTGGTATAGATGCAGATTATAGTGAAAGATGCGTTGAGAATACACAATGTTGATGTTGTTCTTGGCTAGGTACCAAGATATATGATTGAGTGTGCTAGTAGTGCTTTGAATAATCTGAGAGACTTGTATACCAGCCGATATGAAATTATGAAAGTAATGACAATGATGGATTTAGTCCTTGTGGCATGATAAACAGGCTTTGAAAATCCCTATATGATGGGACAGGTATGAGAGAGAGATGATATGTGACCTTGGAATGATACATACTGGTTGAATGAAATGATGATGAAGGTGATGTGTACAGAATGAAACACATGCGGAATTGATAACATGAGAATGGAACGGTAACTAAAGAAAAGTGTTAGTGGAAATCTTAGGCATGTTGCCTTTAATGTGAGAAATCAATGATGAACCTATGTGTCAAGTTTGGAGATGATTAGTTGAAATTGTAAGTATGATCTAGTATATGAAGATTCATGAGTGGATTCATGGTTGAAAGCCTTGAAATGGCCGATGTAATGTATAAAGTGTAATGTGTGGTCCATTGGTAAAGAGATTCGCCATTGTGTTTTGGTGAAAGTGGTAAACCTGTAAGGTTAGATTGACAGTGGAGCACAAAGATGGTGCTTATTTAAAGATAAAGTGCAGAAGTGAAATTGCACGTTGTAGGTTAAGAACATGAGAAAAGAAAAATGTGTATATACGATTTGTGGCTAAATGCTAAAAATGGGGATTTTTCCCTCAGAAAATAAAAGTATAGTCAGCGTGAACTAGATGATTAATCGGTGAATTGCACTGAGGGGCTGTGAGATTCCATAACAGTGTTTAATGTGGAATAAGAAATGTGGAAAATTGATGACGAGAGTACATACTCCGTAGAAATAAAAATCAAAGAAGGATAATTGTGGCCGTAATGTGTCAGAAAGTAATAGTTGCCTGTGTGGCACAGATTGAACAAAGCGTGAGATGACCCTATGGGTATGGTTGTTGAAGCATTAATTGTTAGGAAAACCTGCCAAGAGAAATTATAGGCTATATGTGCTAGGTAGTCTGACTTGTGAAAAGCAATTGGCTTGGTAAAGCAGAGAAAGTGCACAACTGCGTGGTGCGCTCCGGCTGTTCACAGGTGGTGACACCGGATGATATTGAAATTGGGGAGGACTTGATGTCTCCCTTTGGGCCTTTGAAATGCAAGGCCATTGTGAAAAGAGGCTAAAGAGCCAAAAGATTGAAATGTAAACATTTAGTTTGAAGCCCGCACACTTGATGAAGCTACTTGGGGACGGGAGACTGAGATTTTCCGTCTGTGTCCTGAGTTAGCATATGTGCATAGTTGATTTTGCGGACAAAATTCCAAAAAGGTTGGGTGAATATAACACCTCATAAATTCAAATGTGAATTTATTTGATAAAATGTGGCTTAAAAGGGAAGGATTAGTGAAAATCCTGAAATTGAGGTCAAAATGAGTACCGAGGGCAAAATGGTAAATTATCAAAAACGTAAACCGAGGCATGAAAAATGGAGTTAGGGATCTCAAATGATAAAAATAATGCCAGATATGGACTCAGAGCGAAAAATTGAGTGAATAGGCAAGTTTGTGAAAAATTGATGAATAGTGATTTTCTAGTGTAAAATACTGCGGTAAGTGTGTACCGATAAGTGTGAAATTTTTATCAATATTTTTAGGAAAGAAAAATATGTCATGAACCAGAAAAATAAGTAGACTGAGAATCTGTGATCAGAATTAGTGATTGGATTAAAGTTAAATCGCGTGTGGGACCCGCGGGACCAAAGTCAACTTATGTCCCTCACCTTTCCCACGCCCTCTCTCTCCTTCCTCTTCTTCTACCGGTGAGTTTCCCTCCCCCATTGAACAAAAAACCCATTTCCTCCTCCTTCCACCATTTGATCAATTCTCCACCAAATCCTTTGATCTTTGTGTTGAAATTCATTGGGAAACACATTCTAAAACCATTGGTGGTACTCCTAAGTCTTGAAATCGCCTCTTTGTGGAGATATTGGCCAAAGTCAGATTCGAATTTTGGAGAAGATTGATGTTCATGGAGTCATTTGGGCTACCATGGCTTGGACAAGTCTTGGAGGAGTGTCAATCATCGATTGTGAGTATATTTGTAGTATTTTTACGGTTGATTTTGTAGATCTAGAAATATGAACTCTAAGTCTTTAATCTTAGATGTGTGATGTTAGAGAGCTCAAATGAAAAATGTGCATTAGATGATTATGTCTTAGAATGATGTATTTGAGCTAGAAATGCAATAAAAATTATTGGTGAAAAATGCTCATAACTTAGGATTTTTGAAAGATGCCTAAGATTTGTGAAAAATGAATTATGTAAGAAATGAATTGATAAGTTGTTGCATGATGTGTTAATATGATTATATGATGGATGAAAGTGTTAAATTGAATTGAAAAAGCCTTGGGGCATACTTTTTGAAGAATCCGAATTATGAAGAAAAGTAAGGAAAAATGATGCAAAAATGATGTAGTTGAGGTTGAATGATCGAAAATGATGTTTAAATGAATGATGGTATAGTGTGATATGGTGGAAAGAGAAGAAAGAACGTGTGATGCATGATGTATTTGGGTAAATTGATCTATAAAAGAGATTGAAGTAAAATGGTATGGAAGAATAGCCTTAGGCTTAAGTGGTTATGTTGGTTAGCATTATTGTGAAGATAATTGACTATATGTGATTGATGGTGGATCATTGTTGTTGATCAATATAGGTTGCCTCTCTTGGATGCTATGAGAGCGGATTAAGCTTGGAGCTTACGTGTGGAGCATTGGCTCGGTGTTGAGGTAACCTTTGGAACTGGGGTTTAGTCCCTTGTGTGCTCCACCACACCTAGTGGAAGGTTGTGGTTGGATTTTGTGTCATTGGACATTGTGTGATTATGTGTTTCATGCTTTATTGCTTGATATGTGTGAAATTGTTTGGTCACTGGCCAGTTGACGTGTGTTGGTTTGGACATCCGCTGGATAATTCCGCTGGGGATTGCATTCGGGTTTTGCCGTGGGGTCGACTCTGGGAGCGGCACCAGGATGATCCAAACGTGGGACTTCCGCTGGATAGCGCTCATGAGGAGTTTCAGTTGGGTTTTGCCATGGATTCGTCTCAACCATGGGAGAGGCACCAGGAAGATCTCGGGAGTTATATGATGGAGTCCTTGAACGTAATCCAATTGTGGATGTTCTCGGTTTGTCTCCAGTTGTTTGTGATATTGTATGTCATGCATTTTTACATAATGTTATTGTTGCACATTGAGTGAGCCATGGGGTGGAGAAGTCTCCAGGGCCCTTGGTTTACTGAGATATATTTGTATATCTCACCCCGTGTTTGGGGGCATCATTTCAGGTTAGGTTGAGCCTGGAGGAGTGGAACATGAGGTGCATATGGGAGGCACAGTATGTTAGAGGATCCGGTTGGGATACATCTTGCATATGTTAATGTTTTGGCTGTAGAGCATGAACTTGTGCATGTTGAAAATGCCATGCCTTGTATGTTCATGACTATATGTTGAGTCCTTTAAAATTGATGTATATTCATGCCTTTAGTTTCTATTGTTATTTTGGTGAGCATGGGACTTGTCCATGGCCACACCTAATGTATTTTGAGGCATTGAACATTTATGATGTAAACTGAGCCATATGATGTGTAAATGGCAACATAATTGGTGAATGAGGTAAATGATATATTGGTATTAGATTATGTGTGATGGAAGGGCCTATAGCCTACATTAGTGTATGTGTAATGTTTATGTAGAGTATTAAGGTGTTAGGAATGGATTACACCACTCATTTTGGACTTAAAAAGCTGTCATCTGTCATTTTTGCTGCATAGTAATCGATTACCCATGCTTGGTAATCGATTACCATGCAACAGGGGGCGAAAATCTTGATTCTGTGTACCTGGTAATCGATTACCAGAAGCTTGGTAATCGATTACCTAGTGCAGTAATCGATTAACAAAGCTTGGTAATCGATTACCAGAGAACAGGGGATTGGAAATTGGCTACTGCCTCATTTTGGTAACTGGTGGTAATCGATTACCACCCCTGGTAATCGATTACCATAGTGTAAAATTGGAAAATCATGTTTTTCTAGACTAAAAGAAAGGGGCTTAACTTCGTCTGTAGAACTCCAAATGGTGCGCGGTTTGAAACCATGTGTAGCTAATGAAGAGAGCTATAACATGGTAAGAGATGAGATTCCAAAGATAAATTTAAATTAATTGGGTAATAAGAAAGTTAGTGAATGTCAATGAGTTGATGTTTCCGCTAGTTTTGCATTTACAATTACGGAGTTGTTTTGATTAGTTACGGAAATGGTAAATGGTTTAAAATGAGGAAGTAATAAAAGAAAAAAGTTTGCCGTAATTTAATTAACTCAGTTTCTGTGATTGTAACTGCGCTTAATACCATAATTGTTGATAACACACCGGTCCGGTAACGGGGTGTTACATTTGGTCTCCTTAAAGCTTGGGAACTACTCCTACAAGCAATCTAAGGAACTTGGTGGTAAGTAAACCTAGTCTTTCTTGAGTTTTCACGATGATTCAATTAACCTAGGTTTCCTTAAGAAATTTTGTATGTTGTTAGTGAATGAGTATAGAAATGGACATAAGTCATGTTGGAAGAAATGTTAAGGAAAAATATTGAATGGTGAAAAAGTAATGAAACCATCATTTAGCACACTTTTGAAAAGTTTGGTTGAAAGTTTGTGGATTTTGATATTCATGTATGTGAGATGGGAGATGATGATTTTGTTCATTTAGTTTATAGTGTTGAATCAAGTGAGCTATTGGAGAAAAATCAAGCATTGGATCAAACAATAAATCATTATTGTGAATCTTGAATGAATAAAGATTATTGTAAGTCATCAAGCTTTAGTTTTTGATGTTGTATTTACTATTTTTTTCATTTGATGTGTAATATGAATAATTGATTGCATTTTCACATATGAATTTGGGTTTGCATGTAGCAAGTCATTGTGCTGATGTTTCAAGCATATTCAATTGTCTGAAGATTACTTGAGCTTGAAGAAATCTTTGGATAGGAAGCTTACTTGAGGTAAGCTTCAGGACTTTAGGGTTAATCCCTTATTTATCCCACCATACTCTAAAGGAGTAGTGGTTTATATGTGGTGTATGTAATTATACTGGAATGTCGTATAATTCATAGTATGTGTATTTGCTTTGTATGCTGCAAAAAAGGGACCATTGCTTATGCTTGGTACACTACCAGAAAAACGGAGTTTAACCATGACGTGTTAACCACGGTTAAAAATGTCCTGGTAAGATTTTGAAACGTCCACAACTTTGTCATGCATTCAATGACAAATAACAAACTAATTTTGTTTTTGGTGAAAATAACAAACTAATTAAATAATAACAGAGTTTTGTGTGTCAATTTCTGCAACCACTTCCATTATATCACCACTCTGCGCCTTATTCTAATATTATCTGTCCTTGATTTCTACTCTCCACCAGTAGCAGCCTCGTATTCTTTCTCTTCTATGAAAGCTTCCATGACAACGGCCACACCGGGGACTCTCAAATCTTGAACAAAACCAGGTCTGACATTTTCTCGATTCGAACGGTTTAATTTTGTTTTCCTTCATTTTCTATTCTTGGCCCCTTTTAGTGGGAATTAGTGCTCGATCATGATCTTTAGGTTCCAAATTTTGGGATTTTGATATTTGATTGCGATTGAATCTTTGAATCGTGACTATGCCTTAGGGTTTCAGATGCTAATTAGGAAAATGGTTGTTTATACTTGTCATTGTAGTTAGAGTGTGTTTATGCGATGGTTGTAGGAATGCGAATTGTAAATGTGATTTGCTGAAGCCCAAGGCATATCAAAGAATTTTTAATGATAGGTGTAACATTGTCAGATTGTTTATCGGGGTTGAATTCCCGAGTAATTTGGCGGGTATGGAATATTGCATCCAATGATGATTTTGATATTAAATTGTTGCTTCTTAGTCTTTGAGTATGGTTACGTTATCTATCTTTACCTGCTACAGCGACAAGCTACTTAGCTGTGGTTTTGTTATTCAATTCATCAGAGATATTTAATATTTGTGATGTTCCTTTGGTGTAATTTCTTTAGAGAAGCAAGCTACAGTCCAATGTTCTAAACGGTGTTCTTTTGTAAATATTGCAATGATATTTCTTCGGAGAGGAGATCATTTTTCCTTTTTTCTTGCCATTCTTGTTAATTATATAAAATAATCAATATACTAGTTATGGCTTCATCATGCAATTCTAATGTGTAGGGTGTCCGATTTTTCGAGAGAGTATGATGGGGCATGCCTTCAGATGAGAATGTAATACAGTCCAGCCGCACACTTGTTCCTATTTCTGGTGCAATGGACAGACTGTCATCTTGTGGGAGCCCTTGGACTATTAAGAATCCTAATTTATAAGGTAAGGTGTTTTGATTTTTGGATGTGCACATTGAAATGAGGAACTTGACCAAGATGAAGATTTTGCCTCATGCTGTAGGTGTATGTGGATAGGACAACCACCATGACTACCCATGAAAGAAAAGCAAGTGTTAGAGAATTCTATGGTATATCTTGTTTTGTGTTTTAATCTAAATATAAGTTAGTTTGCATTTTTGTTTTTGTTAGTAGCTGACATGTTGAGTTTCTGCTTTGAGCAGGGGTAATTTACCCCTCTTTATTGCAACTTCAAAAAACACACACACTCTCTTATCTCTTCCTATTCTTTTAGATCTATATGCTGGTATCTTGGCTGCAATTCAACATGCATAGTCTATCTCTAAGAGAAATCAGAAAATTAGAGATGAAGAATTACAGCCTCAAATTGTTGAATTATTAGAAGGGTAAGTTAATATACTACTGGAAACTAAACAACCTAAATAATTTGTGGTTTCATTGATTTTTTATATTCCATTTTCCCAGCCTGACCCAATCATGGAAAATCATGTTGGAGTCCCATGAAACCCAAGAAAAGATTCTTTCTGAAGTCAAATCTTTAACATGCCCCACGTATGGGAAATTCTGCAATCAATCTCGTAAGTTTGCAATTCTTCAACTTGAAAATCAGCTTCAAAATTGGCGTGTGTGCTTTAGAGAGTATGCTGCAGCTCAAAAAGCATATGTTGAAGCTCTCCATGGTTGGCTAATTAAGTTCGTGGTCCCTGAAGTTAAATTTTACTCAAAAAAGCATATATGTATGTAATGTTGAAGCTCTCCATGGATGGCTAATTAAGTTCATAGTCCCTGAAGTTGAATTTTACTCAAAAAAGCATATATATATATATATATATATATGTAATGGTTCTATCTCCTAATTCTTGTTCTGTAATATTTTGGCTTATAGTTTTTCATATGAAATATGGCTACCAACATATGAATATGACTGTTGAAGCTATGAATCGTGTTCATTTTTTACAGGATGGCTCCTGAGGTATGCACCAATTACATCAATATGATTTTTAGCGAATATCTTTTATTCTTACCCTTCACCTTAGGTTTGGTTTCTTTTACTATTTTTATTTTTCAATCTTGCTCCATGTATCTTAGTCTTTACTGAGTTTTTATAATTTATCGTCTTAAACATAGCATATATATATATATCTATATGTGTGTGTGTACTTTTTTATGTTTTTCTATCTTGTTCAACTAATATTTTAGTCTTCTAAATTTACTTGCAGGGTAGCACTTCTCTACTTGTTTTTGTAAGCTTGGAGTTAAATTCTTTTCCTTATTTTTCTAGATGGAAGCTGTGCCTATGACTTCGTAAAATGGCCCTCCATGTCTTGATTATGAAAGAGACAAGGGATTTCAAAGGTTTGTGTTGCTCACAAAACATTTAATATTATCGGTCATTTTCAAAAAGTTGATCACTTGGTTGGCACTAGATTAGCAAAGAACCAGAGATGTGTCAAAGTACAGAAAATGAATGGTACCTTTTGTAATGGTACCTTGGAGATGGCATGTATTCAATGAAATAATGATACCTTCTACAATGTTAGCTTAAAATCTTAGAAATCTCTAGAGTGGAATTTCAAGGATCCTATTTTAGAGATAGTTTTCCCTTTCTTTTTCAAATGTAGTGTTTGCCACTGACTCAGAATATGCTAAGTTTTGGGCATACTGTAAAATGGTTAGAAAAATATTTTGTTTGTGTTGAAGGATAGGGAGTTCAAGTTCCAAGAAGATGGCTCCATTCAATTTTTTAATTCTTTTATCAGCTTGTAAATTTGAGTATGGTTACTTGGTTTTTGTACCTCGTAATTATTCAATTTAGTCCTTATTTATAAACTCTCCTTTGCATTTCTTACAAATTTATATTTATCATGCATTATTTATTTGGTTTTATTTTCTTGGAGAAGCAGCAAGATAGGAATTCCAAAACCGAATCTGATATTATTATTATTATTATTATTATTATTATTATTATTATTATTATTATATATATATATATATATATATAATTTTTAATTTTTTTTAATATAAGCAACACTTTTAGCCACGGTTATATTCATGGCTAATCTCAAGAGTAAACATAGCTAAAAATTGTTACCACGCTCATTTCTATCCTAGCTAAATGGATAAATGCCCGTAGCTAAAAAATGCAACGCCAGTATTACATACGGTTTGTCTAAGCGTGGCAAATTGATTTGGCCACGGTTTTTTTGGTCATTTGCCACATTTTTTGTCGTGGCTAAATCACAATTTTTTGTAGTGGTATGTTACAAGATGGACCATTCCTTGTGTAATGCATACTTTATGTGTTCTCTGGCCAGCAGAATTGATTGTTAGTTATAGACCACCCTAGGGACCAAATTTACGTGGATGCAATCCTAAGTGGGTAAAACCAGAGAAAAAGATCTTATACTTTTCTTGGAGGTACCATATGAGCATTCTAGTGATGGCATGTTGGCCAAATGAATGACTCGATTGAGATTGATATACATTGCATGGATATATATATATATATATATATATATATATATATATATATATATATGTATTATCTCGATTTTATTGCTTTACACCTGAAGTGAACTTAGGGGTGGATGAGATTGTTATCTTACCCCGTGTGGGAACCATATTTTAGGTACATAAATTGATGGTGTTGGAGCATCACATGACAAGAGGTCAAGATATAGTTTAATTGCATAGCATGAGACTTTTGATGATCATTTTGGTGTATATGTTTCACATGATGATTATGTATTTTTAGAGAGCATAGAGACTACCTACGCGTATTTTGTACAAGACTTATATACTTTTATTTGGAGAAATATGTATAGTTTTTTAATATTAACATTTGAATGTCATGGTGCATTGATGTAATTTGCAAAAGACTATTCTGATATTTTGTTTGAGATGCATGATGTGTATTGGATAGCCTATGCAATGGATTACTAGGTATTGTGAATTAAGTAATATGATTACTTAGATATCAAGTAATGTATGGATTTAGGCATGATGCCTAAGAAACATGCTATTTGAGGAATTAAACTAGTTGATGGATGATATATGATCAAATGTCAATTAGGTGTGTAATGGAACCCATGGAGGGTGATCATGGATAAAAAGGTGATCATGGAGCATTGTGTATGAATGTTCATATTTTCATGCTTTTAATTTCCTTTGGTGTATTTTTCCTAATTTAAATTTTGTTATTATCTTCTATATACCTGGATGTAATAGAATTTAGGATATAAGATTTGATTGAAGGAAGATGAAGATGGCTTAGTCGTGGAGACCACACCAAGGGGACCTTCGACCATATGGATGGAGAAGATGCAGGCGCCATGAGCATCCTCTCTTGTTTTTGAATTTAGAAAAATGCATGCTTTTTTTTAATTTTTAAATATTTTCAAACTTGAAATTTAAATTTTGAATTTCAAATGTTCAATTTCAAATTTTGAATTGTAAATTTTGGATTTTGAAATTTCAAATTTGAAATTTTTGAAATTACAACTAGTATGCGTTAGTATGCATAATAAGACAAGCTATTTATAAGTTAACTATATGATAGTTGATTTATTTGTCTAATTATGCATGTAAGATTAAAATAAAGCGTTTGAAATGAGACCTAAAAAGGAACCCTCACGAAAAATTATCTAGCGTGTTTGATTACCTCCCATCATTCGTGGCGCTTAAATCTTTTCTATACGGTAGTTCTTTCTAGCTTAGTTAAGACCTATCTTTTCGTTGGGTAATAGTGTCATTTGAAGTGTATGACACTTAGGATGATGGTTTGTGCGAGACTAGATGTATAATTTGCAGGCTCAGCCGGGTCTATGCATTTTGGGCAATGATGCCAAGTTGTTATATAGAGATATGACAATAAGTGACAAAGTGTTGTCAACCTGATGATCTAAGAGAAGACTGTTGGACAAGTGGCTTCAATACTCAAAAGGGGAGGTGAATTGAGTTTTACAAAAAAAATTCGCAAAGTGCCTCCTTTGATATTTTAAAGAGTATTTCTTTAATAAAGTGATTTAATAAGGAAAAATCTAAGTGTGAGAGCTAGTATAGTGATCAAAAAAGCAAGCAAGCAAATAGATAAACACAATCTAAAAATGCAATTTCAATACTAAAGTAAGGAGTTTAAGGTTAGAGAAATTGCAAACTAGATGTATCCTGTTTCGGTCGCCACCACCGTGACCTATGTCCAGACTGAAGTCGCTCGATCAAATCTTTTCACTAGCTATCAAGCTTAAGGGTGCTTGACAAACCACTACAATATTTGAAGACTTCGGGCTCTTGATGCCTTACAATTTTTCACTCCAAATTTTCTTAGGAATTTAGTGACCTCTCAAGTGTGTAGGGTTCACTCCCCTAACTATTCAAGAAATCAAATGGAGGTGTTTAACAATGGCTAAGTACTTTCAA
This sequence comes from Gastrolobium villosum, assembly GCA_032173675.1. Classification (NCBI taxonomy): domain Eukaryota; kingdom Viridiplantae; phylum Streptophyta; class Magnoliopsida; order Fabales; family Fabaceae; genus Gastrolobium; species Gastrolobium villosum. The sequence goes on along the minus strand of JAVKPL010015020.1, from coordinate 50,110 downwards.
AGTACAAATAATACAAGTTGAAGAACTATGGGTGTTGACACTCTCACAAGAATAAAGCTCAAAGAGAATTTATGATCAAGAAGACAAGAATAATGCAAGTAGTATGATATAAATGAGTAATAATGATCAAGAAGTGTGTACCATCAAAGGGAACAATAATCTCTATTTATAAAGGGCCCGCATGGGTGTTTTTCCACTCATTTTCGAAAATTAGTAGTTTTATAGCCGTTATTTTATTTTCTGCACAGTAGGTAATCGATTACCATGAAAGGTAATTGTAATAGCCTGTTGTACACCAGTTTTGTTAACATTAAATGTGATATTAAGCGCATTTACAATCACAACAATTCATTTATAAAAACGCGAGTAAACATTTTCCGTTTATTATGCGAGCATTTAAAATCGTAAAAAGCGTAATAAATAAAAGATGTGACCGTAATTGTAAAATCTTCGCGGAATAAATATTTAAACTATTTTTATAACATATGTTACTTCCCTCAAGTCACTAAGCGGTTCCCATAAACCCACTTAGCTAAAATCTCACTTTTACGTTTTCTACCTATCAGAACATGGTTCGGTATCTGAATTCCTGCGGAGAATCTGCATGTCGCGAACCTCCCATCTTTTGATATGTTATTCTACACTTAATTAAATTTCTAGGGATCTATCACACAAGTTATTTAGATCTCGTTTGCTCCGGATATCGCCGTTTGAAGTTGGACAAGCAAATCTGACATCCAACCCCAAAATAGCTCTAAACATCCTTCACTCAATCGAACATTCTGGAAAATCCACTCAACAAATTGCTCTCAAATCTTTATACAAGAAACTAGACACCTCAAGCTTCAATTTGATATACCATACACCAAATTTGACTAACAAACGAAGCGGGAATAATTTTCCAAACTCGGTCCAGAGCTGCCACATGTGCAGTAACCAAATGGGCAGTCAGTGTTCTCTGCCTTCTATAGGCCGACACATAACCCAGATATTTATCAAATTTCACCACAAGATAGAGGACATCTCAAAATTCAAAACGACGTATGGCACGTCCCTATCGGACCTTTGTGGAGGGAGATATTTTCTCCCAAAGTTTGCCTAAATTTTGTCAATTTATAGAAAATTCGCTAGAGTTTCCTTTATTTTTCCAAAAATCCTAAGGTTTGCGAAAGTGATCTAAGGCCTCAAATGTACCTAATAATCATTGGGTGGCACACACAAGGACCAACAATGCCTTGGCGCTCTTACAATCCATCACAGTTTATATTAAATTACTCAATTCATACCACATTACTTACTTTGTTAACACTTAACATTTCAATCATCAAGGCCCATTGCATGCATCTTCTAAACATACACATATTCATAATTCTAAAATAGGCCTATTGCCCTTTCACCATATTACATATGCTTCATGGTTACATCAATTCATGTACAAATTACAAGGCTTCCAATGACATATTACAATTACAAACTTTAACCTTCAAATAATACATATTAGAGAAACCTCAAAATGACATAATTCAAATGTAACTAGACTTAGACAAAAATGACATGAACGAATATGACCATAAATCTCTTCCTAAATTTCATATGCAATGTTCATGCCCTAAGTTTAGCCTAGGCCTAATGGCCATCAAAATGCAAAATAATTAATCCTCCAGCTAATCATCCTACGGGCTTCTTGCCCGCCGCTCTGGCACCACTGTTACCTCTTGAAATAAAGCCTCCAAGATGAGGTGAGATATACGAATATATCTCAGTAACCCAGAGGTTCTGGAGAATACTCCGCCCAATGGTTCACTTCGATGCAGATAAATAATCTAACATAACAGAACATACATCCGAAAACTGGATAAAGCAAGGGATTTAGAGAAAGCGGGGAGCATAGGGATATAAAATACGACGTAGCTGAAATGGTCAATGCCAAATCCACGCAACGTCCAGCCTATTGGCCTTGGCATATAAGCCTACGGGTCTCAACCAATGCGTGTTCCCAGAACATCAAACCAAGGCACCCACCCACTATATCCACCCGAGACTTCCTAGTGTGCTTCTATCCGAATCACACACCACGACCCTAGGTCAATTGGAACTCCCTCACGGAGACCTATCCAGTGAAAGTCTGTAACGCCTGAAAGCAACACGTCTACTGGCTAGAGACACGGTACATTCTATGTACAACACACATACTAAATGCATGAACATGTTATCCTACATTACTTACTCACACTTCATACCATCACCCTCAATGGGCATGGTGGAACACACAAATGGATCAAGCCCCAGTACCAAGAGGTTACTTGTATAATCCTCTCCACTTAGCTCCAAAGTAATATATTCTCCGAGCTCGTTACACAATAGAAATGCCTACACAGAGGACATTCCCAATTAATTACAATTCATACCAACACATGCAAGTTATTAACTCTTCAAGCATGGTTTCAAATACTCACCTCAATCCCACTTGGTTCGGAACCAAGGGCAACCCATCGAGTTCACGGTTCAGGATTTAAATCCACGTACGATAACCTACAACGACCATATACGGATCGTCGGAACACAGCAATTCTATCAAAATACAAAAACGTCAAAATCCTCCCCCACACCTAGGTAGGTTCGGCCATATTAGTGTATTTTTACAAAAAAAAATTCTAAATTTTCTTTTTATTTTTCTTAGGCCTCCCAAGGTTACCAAAATGCCATATTAGGTGCCGCTTTTCATTTTATACCATCCTAACATCATTTTGCCCAATTGTTTCCTTCTAGGGACAACATACCATTCAATACACTCCATTATTTTTCTATTGTTTTTTAAAGCTTCCAACCATCAAACAACCCATCTAATTACCATTTAGCACACAACACATCATCCAACCAATTTTAACAACATCAATTCCCCATTTATTCCATTTATGCCGAATTGTACATAGGTACACCTCAAAGGATTTTCAATCCAATTCAACTATTCTAAACCTCATTCAATCCTATTATAACATCTTACAACCATACAACAACTCACCTACACAATCCTAACAAATTTCCAAATCACAAAGTCATGGCATCATCCAAAATTTCCTAAGTTAAAATCATATTTTCAACAATAATTTTTATTGTATTTATAGCTCTAACACATCATTCTAAGACATAATCATCTAATACACATTTTCCGTTTGAGATCTCTAACAACACAAATCATCAAAAATGCCTCTAGGTTTTCATCAAATCAAACTCATCAAATCAACCATGAGAGGTGTTGAAACTTACTCACAATTGAGTCACAAGGCTCCTCCAATTGATCCCTAAATAAAGCTTGAGCAACAACTACCAAAAACTCCAACTTTCTCCCCAAAATTCGTGGCTATATTTGTCAGTTTTCTCACAAGTGAGAGGGCTTCAAGGATAATGGATACCACCAATGTGTTTGGAAGGTGATTTCCAATAAATTTCAAGACAAGACTCATTTGATTCGGTTAAGATTTGATGGAGTTAGCATAAGGAATTCGATAGTTGATAGTATAAGGTCATTCTAAAAATATTATGTCTATGCTTCTCGAGTTATACAGATCCAAACCACCGTCTTCTAGTTTCTCGTATTAGGGACTAATGTGGTAGAGACTAGGATTTTTTCTTCACCTTGACACCCCCTTCACCCGGCGAGCATAATAATTATGCAAATTGGTTAGCAAAATACGATTTCCACACTGGAGAGTCCTTACCTTTTCACCAAATGCCTTGTAGAGCTTAAGGGCTCACTAATGCTTGTATCAATTCTGGCCCTTCTCTTATGTAATCTCTTATACTTATGTGCTTAGCCGCCTCGTCATTCCAAAAAAATAAAAATGTGTAACATTGTTAGGTTTCTATGTTTGAAGGAAGAAAAAGAAAACATATAGAAATTTTTTTAAAAAAATATATTTTTTTTATTTTGATGAATAAAAAATTGAAGAAATAAAACTTCATCATTCAAGTGAAATTTCTCTCTCCATTTTTACATTTTTTAATTTTTTTTCCTTTGCCCTTGTTTTCTTTCTACACATATAAATATGGTTTAATATGTATGAATGAAATATTATAATAGCACTATAAAATAATGAAATGAACAATTCATACACTTAGGCCAGTTTAATCTAATATATGTTCAGGGACCTTTCCCTGTTTGAGTCGTGGAAATCCTTAATGAATTTGACTTACTTTAAAAGAGGTCATTAGAATTATGGAATTCAAAAAAATAAAATAAAAATTAGACACTAAAAATATAATTTTCTTTTATGGTATGGTTGGGGTGCCACAAAGGTGGGTTCAGACATAAAAATAATAATTGATTCAAAGCTAATGGTTAAGAATTATTGCATAAGTGTTTTATGCCTAACTTAAGGTCCAATCCATCATCTCCTTATAGGACAAGATATTATTATAACTCAATATTCTCCATATTTGCCCTCATAATGTGTCTCATGACTAGTATGATATGCAGCCCTCACATGCATGATGTGGGGCCTATGGCTAATGATTTTGGTACCCATTACATGATACTTGAGAAGATTCCAACCTCCCATAAATCATACACTCACACATATTATGGACATTTTAGTTATTCATGAAGGACCTCCTATATGTTAAAGGATTTTGATGTTGACAAAGACAAGAGTGAAGATCTCAAATTGAAGCTACGAAAATTCAAGACATGAAGCATATTATATAGGTTAAATTTTTGTAACATACTCTTTATATCACAAATAATTTTTTTATTATGAGTTAAGGGCATTTTCGTAAATCTATAAAGTTATGACAAACTAGTAAATTTTCATAACTAGTATGGGAACAATTGGGATCTCATAAAAATCATTGTTAAAAATAAAAACTAATTTAGTTAAACAATTCTATCAACCCTCATATAAGAAAAAGCACCTTGTGGGGTGATGGTGGTGGGGTGCAAAAGTCAAGAAGAATCACAAAGCTCATATTGTTTCCATTTAGAGATCCTTCAGTCGTGTGAGTGTTGTTTGAGAAAGCTTCATCACCATTGTTTCCACCTTGACTGAACACATGTTCTCAAAATCTTCATTGAATCTTTTTCTCATTTTCTATAAATGTTCTTCTCTTCAAATATGTACATGGAGTCAAAGTAAAGTGTGGATTACGCTTCTTGTTAAAAATCATTTTTGGAATAAGATCTTTGTCAAGTCAAAGAGATAATCAAGAATTTGACATAACACTATGATTTGGATGAGCCCTATTTTTAGGATTTTTCTTTCTAATTTCCTTTGGGATTTACTATTGGTATCTCCTTCGATAATTAAGCTTCTTTGCATTATTCATATACTATTAGAGCTTGGATTGTACATTTCAGTGGTAGGTGCAATGTAATCTTGAGTTGTATCTTTCTTGAAAATACTAAATAGTGCATTGATTATTAGTGCCTATATGTGTGCTTGGATTATCCTGGAGTGTGTGGGTGTGGATTTCAACCAAGGTGGTTGGAAATCCTTACTTGCTTGTGGTTGTGAACATAAGTCTTGGAGCCCCAAGGGACCCACAAGGGTGTAGGGTTCTGATTTGGTAGAGTGGTAAGACTCCTAGGCTCGAATTGTGGTTCGATCCATGAAGTTGAAGCTTTGAAACATCTAGGATTTTTTTGAAGTGCTTAAGTTATTTTAGTTGAATCTTATGTGTTTGAGTGGTTGTAAAACATTATTTTTGGTTCAATAAAATTACTTCTCAGGTATTTTAGTCTGGATATAGCTATCCCATTGCACTAAGAGGTAGTGAACCAAGATAAAAGATTGTGTATCTTTCTCTCTGACTTATTCTCTTAATTTTCTAGATAGAGATTGAAAGTAACACTGTTCTCTGGTTCGAAAGTGTTGTAACAATTTTCTGGTGAAACATTTGTGCTGTAGCATTTTGATTGTTCTGATTTGTTCTATTAAATAAGTGTTGTAGCAATTTTGCTTATTAATCTTGTTAGTCTTATTTTGTCAACACCATGTTAGTTCTTACCTATTGCTATTATATTAATGTGTGTTCATTGAAGTAATTTTTCAAGCTACTTGATTAATAAATTTCTGACCATTAGGAAGTGAATTACTTCATGATTTAAGCTGCGCTTGTACTCTATATGAAAAGGTTAGGTATAAAAATTTAATTATTGCATCATTCTAACATTTGGGCAATGGAGACATGAAGAAAAACAATAGCACTGTTATATTTGTGTGGTTGTTAACTAAATTGGAAATAACAAAATAAACTTGAGAACTTTCAATCTAGTTACTTTGGTGAGTCTCTTAAACTTAGTAGTTCAACTTTCTTTAGGCTAATCAAATTTAAAGATCTACTCACGGAAAGTTTTTTAAGTTAGAACACCTATTCAACCCCCAGGTGTTCGGTAAGCATCCATTATAAGAAGCCGCGTGCCCAACAATTAACTCTTGCATTGAGAGCACTCTTACCTCTTTTCTCTTATTGGAACCTAATAGCATCTTGGCTAATGTGATTGAGATCTGGTCCCTTATACTATAACACCTTGTGTATACCCGGTTTATTAACATCAGAATGTTATTAAGTGCAGCTTAATATTAGTTACTTGCAACAGAACTAACGTTTGAATTACTAACACTACAAAAAATAAGGCGATTAGGTACGAGAATTTACCCACCGTAAATGTAATCATGCCAAAAAATTTAGAAAGGCTCAAATTCACTACCCAAATTGGGTATCGTTGCAAAATTTAGGGATTGTTTCTTCTTTTTATTTCTGTTATACCATTACCCCTATTATGATACGATGGGGTTACAATAGCCCTAAATATTTCCGATTCTCAAAACCTATATTCGAGGTACTTGGGAAGAATTGCTTCAGTTTTTCTATTTTTTTCATCAGCAAAAGAGACTCTCTCTCTCTCGGAAAGATTTTGGAATTGTTTATGTTTCTTCCTCCAGAAACCATGAATGGTACTCTCTCTTTCCCCACCGTGAATCTTTTGAATTGTCTTATGCTTTAATGCAATTCAACGTTTCTTGCAGATCGAACCATTCAAATTCAAATGCTCGCTGAAAAATTCCACCGGTTCGTTCTTGACTGCGATCTGAAGCCACCGTCAACCGTTAACTGCTCAGGTTCTCGCACTGTCTTTTATCTAATTTTCCATTTCGAAGGATGAACAAGAAAATAAATATTAATCGCACTCGGATCATTAATTTAATATTCTCAGCCAAAATTTTTTTTAGGGCTTGATATTTCATTTATGTAGTATGTTTATCTTCTTGGGACTCATAACTAGAGTTGCCACTGATAAATTGTGTTGCTCATGCTCTGATGAAAGTAATGTTTGATTGGGTTATGCTCGAGACATTTCATAGCTGTATTTAACTCTATAGATTCAGAAAATCGAAGAACTTATCAATCTGGTGCTGATGGCCAACCTGGAGTACAGAGGTTAAACTTCAAAAGGATTCAATGGCCTCCACGGCCATTGATTGCACCAATGCCACATATTGAATCCTTTGTTTCGAATCTGGTTCTCATATGTTTCATTATTACAATTCCTTATTCTCTTTTTTTGCTCTTCTCTATTTGGGTTCCATTTTCAAAAAGGATTCAATGGCCTCCACGGCCATTGATTGCACCAATGCCACATATTGAATCCTCTGTTTCGAATCTGGTTCTCATATGTTTCATTATTACAGTTCCTTATTCTTTTTTTTTGCTCTTCTCTATTTGGGTTCCATCTCATTTGTATCAAATTTAATATCTACCAGGCTTCAAAGTTTCTCCCATGCCAGCATACGGATGACACAGTTTCCAGGAATAATTCAAAAGATGCGGATGATGAAAAATTAGAGAAGCTTAGCATCTATGTATGTCTCTGTTCAGCTTGTAGGACACAGCTAATGAAATTCATTTCCATTTCCCTCCTTTTCATTTATCTATTTTTTTTTAATAAATGTAGGTTTTAATATTTTATCTTGTAGTTATTTCCTCAAACATGAATGATGAATCTAATTGCTCTTGTTTTCCTTTTTGTAAGTTCCTTTTATGGAAATCGTGTAACAGGTCCAATACTACAAGATCTTGGAAACATCACCACTCTCAAAAGTTTGTAAGTTTCTGGTTTTATACATTTCAATTTGTCTTTATGTGTGTGCGTGTGTGTAAGTTTTAGAGGAACTTAAATTCAAATGGATAGGGTATTGGAGTTCAATCAATTATCAGGAAATCTTTCTCCGGAACTTGGGAATCTTACCCACCTTGAAAGACTGTAAGTCCCTTATATTATTCATAATATTATTTTTGACAGTGTTAATTTGATGATTTTCTCCTGTTATGCATTTAATAGTTTCTTCTAGATACTGAACTATCTTACTGTGTATTTTTTATTTTCCTTAAAGAACAAGGTACCTTTATTGTCCGTGGAAGCACTGCATCAACTGCATATCTTTATTTTTGTCCTAGCTATCGTCCATGTCACCTTTTGTGTTCTGACTATAGTTTTTGGAGGATTACAAGTGAGTATCTAATATGCTTTTATTATAAACTATATTTGTTGAAAGCTTTTCTCTATTAATAAATCACTCTCGTTAATATAGATACGTCAGTGGAAGCACTCGGAAGACTCTATTAACAAAGAAAACTATGAAGCAGAAGCACAGAGAGGTACATAAATTTTATCAGTTATAGCATATGCTCTGTGTACTATTATTTTATAGTGTATCAAATTCAATATACCCTTTGAGATCAACATGATCATACTTTATACAGGCTAAATTTCTGTTTTTGTGGACCATTATAAACCATTGACAATAACTTTTATACAAATAATGCTGATCATTGAACTTTTTTTTTTTTATACATGAAACTGAAAGCTCATTGAACTTGTGCTGATTTATATGAAAAACTGATTTAATTTTTTTCTTTCCTAATGTTATGTGATACCAAACTGATTTAATATATGACATACCATTTAGAAAATGTAACTCAGAGCATTATCCCATTGTAGGATAAAGCTAAGTAGCCTTAGCGGTCATTGAGTGTAAAGTTGGTAGCACCATTTTAGTTGCAGTAGTTTAGAAGGACTCAAATTTGAGCTTGTAAGTGAAATTCCAGTACAAAAGTCAGTGGCTTCTAGCTGGCTCTGGAATACCATTTGATTTTTTTTTGTCAATTAGCTACTCTTGAATTGGGTCAATCCAGCATTAAGGCACTGTAGTGAGAAATCTTGGGAGGCTTAAATTGAATTGATTGATTGATTGGCATTCATACTTTTTTTTTCTTTCTTTTTTCAAAAATAACATGTGCATGATATGTCATTATTCAACAAAAAGAGGCTGTCGATAGATAAATAATGATAAGAGTAGGTGCATGATATGCCATTTTTCTTATGGTTTTCTTATTGGCTTCTTAATGTAACCAAGATTTCAAAATCAACTTGCTTTCCTTATTGTGTGAATCAATGCTTAAAATATTATATGCAGGAGAATTATTGACTTGAATGGATCTGATTCACCTTTTCCACAACTTAATAATATGACAAATTTGGAGATACTATAAGATGTCTGATTTTATTATTATTATTTTCCGTATTTGAGTTAATTTCTCAATAAGAAAATGTTTTATGGGATAGAAAATAAAGAGATGCTCATGTCTTATTGCTAACACAACTTTACATATTGTTTGACTGGTTGCCAGAATATTGAGGAGTTGCAATATTATTGGAATCTTGCCCGAATATCTTGGAAACTTGACTAGTTTGCAAGTATGGTAAGTGCTGCTTTATTTTCTTTTCCTTTTTGTTTTGTTGATGATGATAACTCTTACTTTATAATTAACCTTTTTTATAATAGCTCCTTCTTGTCTGATGCAATTGCTAATTACAGTACAGCCATATATAAGGAATGTGATTGAATACTTGTTACATGTCAACAAAGACACGAACGATGAAGTGGTCCTTGAAGCCTGCAAATATAGGTGTTGGGATGTTATTTTCTTAACATTATAATTTGTAGCTCGAGTTCATCATGTAGCTTCTATATATTATGTACTTTTTTGTGTTGGGAGGGGATTTAATGAGGTGTCTATAATATATTGTATTCTCAGTTCTTTTAACTTGTTATTTTTCTTATTTCTTGATTATATAATTTATTTATTTTTAATTATTATATGATCTATTTAATATTGTGGAGGTGTGGATACAGCATTCCCTGGCCATCCCTTTTTATTTTTTTTAAATATACCATTAAATTAGCCACGGTTAAGCAGTGGTTAAATAAAACCATAACTGAGGCTAAGTAATTGTTACCACGGTGACAAAAGCAGTAGCTGAGTAAACAAAAAGGCGTGGGTAAAATAAAGCAACGCCGCATTTAGTTACGTTTGAAGAAGTCGTGGTAACATTCATTAGACACGGTGTTTGTGTATGTTAGCCACGATTTTACCCGTGGCTAAATGGCCCTTTTTTTGTAGTGTAAATGAAAAGTGCGGATAAACTTTTTCCTTTATCCTACGTGTTACAATTTGCACGATTAATCTTACACTTACCTATTATCATAATCATTGTTAATTATTTACTTGTACTGTCTATTGATATCAAAATTATCCACTAATTACTTTATTGTCATACTTAACCATCCACATAATCAATTATTCATTTCATGACAATCTTATCAAATTCTTCTATTATCTAGTCAACCATAACATAGTAATAACCGTTCACATATAAATTATTATTATAGCTACTCCCCCTTCTCATTCACAATTATTAAGGCACCACACTCCTTAGAAGTGGATTTAAGCCTTACATATTTAAGTTCCATAAGGTCACAAGCCTTTCTTTTTAAACATTCATTTTTACTTCTGTTCGCCTAGAATATCCGGATATTTGTCGGGGACATATCCAGATATGCCATATCCGGATATTCCATGACAGTGGCGAAACAGAATATCTTTCTCTACAGGCTTGGGTTTAGCATTCAACCCCCTTGCCCTATATTAGTTCATCTTATGCTTAGTTGTCTTTACCTAAGACATACCATCACGTAATCGGTTTAATTAAGCTATTTCATATCTTTCTAGGCATCTAAGTTGTCATATTTCATGGTGTTTAAACAACTATTACATGCATAAATGGTCACACCTAACAATCCTTTACTTAGGCCATCTTAAATGCAAATCATATTACAAAAATAAGGACCAACATGATTAATACATAATCCCCAACAACAATACATCAAGCATATTACAATATGGCATAGACAATCCCTATACTCACATCAAATGCACATAATAAATATTGTCAATATTAAGCATGCCCCAGCTACAAATATTTCATAAACATTAGCATGCATATTGATGGGATGAGAATTCGTTCCCATCTAAGCCCATTTTGATGGCAAAATACCATCAGTTCCCTCATCTGATGAACAACTTTAGCATTAAAAATACTTGTTTTACATCTTTATGACAAAAACACAGTGGGGGAATGGATGATGACGTAATACTTTGGAAAATACATAAAGGGGGATGGATTGGGAACATTAAATACACCTGCTCCACTCATTTAATATTTCTGACCACCTTGCAAGAAACGTTGAAAAGAAGTTTCCATAAAGCATAAGCGGTGCAGCAATCAAGCAAGAGGAAACGTGCGCAGTAGGGAATAAACGGTTCCTATTGGCTAAAGAGGAAAGTAAGGCATGGGGATGATCAGAAGGAAAGACAAATCTTAACAATAATTGTCCCATCCAGCCACTTGCGCCACTCAAAGCATTGTTTACACTGCCCCTTTCATGCAGTCAAGAAAATAACTCAAAGAGAATTACAAGCTTTGTCGCTCACTCTTCTGACTATAAATAGGCCGTTCCAGCATGAAGACCATCATTGAATTCCTTAAGAAGAGATCACTTAGTTTATTTTGTAGTTTTTCTTTCTTTTGTATAGTTTTAGTTGTAGTTAAGTGACAACACTTCTTCTTCATTATGTATCATTCACTTGAGACTCCTCACGAGTAGCAACCATATTCTCCATTTTCTCTTTTATTGTAATCAAGTTATTTTCCATTTAAATACAAGTGTTATTTCTCTCCTTTCCATTCGTTATCTCTGAACTGAATCTCGGGTCTATGGGACTTCAATTTGAAATAATTATGTTTAAGCTAGTAGCTATGGACTAAAATATCTGTGGAACGGAAAAAATGTAAGATTCTTAAAGAATTATTTTCAAAACTCTTGTACTGAAGCTTTTTTGTTTCTCTGGTTAAGTGAGCAATATTCATTGTGCATTAATGGAAATTGAACACGTACTGAGAAAGGAACTTCCATAAGGAAGGGATTTCATACAGCTTAACCATAGAGGGAAGGCAGTGTTGTGGAAACAACACTGCTGGTTGCCTTAGGAATAAGGGACCACTTCATTCACTTCAAGGTTCTGCACTAAGTACCTATTTGAGTCAAGGGAGCTATAGGAATATGGAAACTTGTAAGCCATCTAGTCCATGAGCTGAGGAATCAGAGTTGGCAATTGTTGGGTGGTTTGCTGATGGTAGAAAATATAAGTTTAGCTGGGGAACGTTCATCTGTTCTTGCAGAACACAGATTCGTTCCTCAGTTCCAACTCAAGTGCGCAAGTGCACGCATTAAGTAATAAAGGGAGTATTAGTGCCCAAATTATCGTTCCTACAAGGATAGAATTCTAATGATTGTCTTACACTGTTTTGATAAAAGTGAAAATGAGAAGAAAAGTTAGTAACTGAACTGTCTAGTCAGACGTTCCCTACTGTCTTGACAACGTTCCTCAGGAACAACAGGTTCAATCTGGTGGCAAACAATTGCTCGCTGTGTTATGTATGTAATCCTTCCTGTTGAGAAGAATGTGAGATAATAATCATGTGGAGTTTGTTAAGTATAATATTTACTAAAGTAAAACTACTAAAAACAGAAGTAATTATAATCAAGAGACAACAAGGTGGTGGTTTAAAATAATCTAACAGAAGGAACGGATTAACTACTTCCCTCTTAAAGAGGTTGTTTTCTCTGCTCAAGACTTAGCACTTTTTGGCTTTGTCCCAGTTTCTTTGCCTGCCAACTCTGATTCCTCAGCTCATGGTCTAGATGGCTCACAAGTTTCCATATTCCTATGGCTCCCTTGACTCCAACAGGTACTTAGTTCAGAACCTTCAAGTGGACGAGTTGGCCCATTATTCCTAAGGTGACCAGTAGCGTTTTTGACATGACATCTACCTTCCCCCAATGGCTAAGCTGTCTGAAATCTTTTCCTTATGGAAGTTTCTTTCTCAATATGTTCCCAATTTTCATTGGCGCACAATGAATATAGCTTACTTAGTCAAACAAATACAAAAAGCTTCAGTCAAGAGTTTTGAAAACAGTTCTTTAAGAGTTTCACAGTTTACCCATTCTACAGATAGTTCAGCTCATGGCTGATAGTTTAAACATAATTATTCTCAATTGAGATCACATAGACCTGAGATTCAGTCAAGAGATAACGAATGGAACGAAGAGAAAACACTTATATTAATTTGAAAGACAGTTACAAAAGAAACAGAAAATGGAGAAGATGGATTGTTGCTCGTGAGGAGTCTTAATGGTTGTTACCGAAAAAGAAGATGAGTTATCACTTAACTACAATTACAACTCTTAAAATACTACTAATTTACTAACTACTATTACTACTAGGTGATCTCTTCCTTTCGGACTTCAAACCCACCAAGAGTCGATGATGTTTTTGTGTGAAGGTTGTCCTATTTATAGTTGTAAGAGGAGTGGCAAGGTTGTAATTCCTTTGGAGCTGGTTGCTTTTATGAGGGGACGGGTCGATGGCAGCTAATTGTGAAGACTGTAGCAGATTGCAGGGTTGAGTGATGATTAGCCGTAGTTTGCAGAATGTCTCATGCCTTGCTTTCTTTTTCAACCAATGAGAACTCTTGATTCTCTGCTCTTCACGTTTCCAGCTGCTCAGTTGGTGCACCACCTCTGCTTTTAGAAGACTTTAGTCCTACGTTTCCTGCAAAGTGGACAAAGGCATTAAATGAATGGAGCAGGTGCTTCAAATGTGTCTCAGTCCGTTCCCCTTTTAATATATTTTAAAGAAATTCGTTACCATATGTTTCCTCACTGTGTTTTTGTCACAAATGTGCAAAATAAGTGATTTTCATGCTGAAGTTGCTTATCAGATGAGGGAATGTGTGGTATTTTGCCATCAAAATGGGCTTAGATGGGAACGAATTTACGTCCCATCAAACACCCCAAAACTAAACTGTTGGTTGTCCTCAAACAACTCTGGAATATTGTATTAGAATGTGAACGTTAAAGAACGAGTGGTCAGCAGTTACTGACCAGTACTGATGGGATGAGTGTGAGAAGATGGAACGGTTCAGGTCAGGATGTGGGAGAGAGGGAAGAGGAAAGGGTGCAGTTGCCTTAATGGTTGAGAAGACGGTTGCTTTTTCTGCGCGTGTTTTCAAGATTTGCAATGAATGCAAATTTGATGCGGCTGCGTACCTTTTTCAGCAGGGACAGGTGTCCCAGTCGTCCATATCTCCTAACCCAGGGAACGTTCCCTTTTTCTTTTCCTAACTAAAAAGAAAAGTTAACCATAAAGTAAAAAGAAAGTACTGAAGTATAAAAGAAAAAGGAAAAAAAATGGAAATCTAAACTAATTAAGGAAGATGGAACGTACTAACTATATGAATCTAAAAAAATTATACTATTATATTCCTCTCTCTTTTTTTTGTGGGCTTGTGGGGTCAGGGACCACCCCAAAACTACGTTCCTGGAACGGAACGTATCTTCTTTGGACTTTTTGGAGAGGAACATCAGACGTTTCCTCCTTTGGGGAGCTATGTGGTTAAGAGTAACCACCCCAAAACTTTGTTCTTTGTCAGATAGCAAATGTATCTACTGGGTTGCCTCTCAGTCAGCGCTTAGTTTAATGTCTTTAGCTAGACATGGCACTTACCTCTTAAGTGGACTCAGAAGTGGTTGAGGGAATCTCAGTATCCCCTGGTAGTGCTCCTGGGGTTCTGGTCTGAAGGTTGGCAGCAATCTGTCCCAGATGGGACTCAATGTTCCTGACCACTGCATCATTCATGGTGACATATTCCTTGACATAATTTTCCAGGGTGTTGATGCGTTGGTCATTTATGTGGAACGGAACGTAGTTGTTTTTTTTCTGTTCAAACGTTCCACTGTTGGTGCCTTGTTGATACTGTTGTTGGTTGTTGATTGGTCTTTGGTTAATGGGTGGCCTCCATTGGGTGTTATGGTTCTGATCCTTAATGATGGTTCCTCCAGGACTTGAATTTGTACTTCTTCCTGCTTGATTGTCTCTGGTGAAGTTCCTGTTGCCAAAATTTTCTGCATAACATACCAATGCAGTGGATGGGCAGTCTGTTGAGTCATGAATATCACCACAAGCTGAGCAAGGTTCAGTCTCAGCTGCTGTGAGTTGTAAGACCTTCATCCTTGGTACTGCTTAGTCAGCTTTTAGGTTCTTCACTTCATTCATGAGTGATGTCAGCTGGGCTTCCATGGTAGTTTGTTTATCCAGTTCTAGTATGCCTGTTTTCCTTGTTGGACTCACTCTGTCCATTGGCCATTGGAAACATCTTTCAGCAGTTCCTTCTATAATTTTGTACCTTGATTCAAGTGTTCCTGTAATGAAGTACCCTCCTGCAGCAAAGTCTATGTGAGATTGGGAAGTATGGTCAAGTCCCGTATAGAAAAATTGTAACACTCCCCAACTTTCTACCCCGTGGTTTGGACATTTTCATATTATGTCCTTATATCTCTCTCTCCCATGCTTCATAGAGATTTTCCCCATAAAAAATTCTGAAGTTAGAGATTTCTGCTCTAACATCAGCTTGTCGAGACATTGGGAGGAACCTTTTTATGAACTTGTTAGAGAGTTCTTCCCATGTACGGATTGATCCAGGGGTGAGAGTTTTCATCCATGTTTTTGCCTTTAAACCTAAGGAGTGAGGGAACAACCTCATTCTCATGCTCTCCTCTGTCACACCCTCAGCTTTAAAATTATCATAGATAACTTAGAATGTTATGAGGTGTGTGTAAGGATCTTCTGCAGCGAGTCCATTGAAGACTCCTGCTTCCCTAATCATGTGGAACATGATAGGTTTCAGTTCAAAATTGGGTGCTACAAGGGGTAAGATTATTCCCCTATCTGGTCTATTCCTGAAAGGAGCAGCCAGAGATCTGAAGTTCTGTTCAGGAGGAATCTCTTAATTATTATTATTGTGATCAGCCATGTTTTCAAGAATTTCTTCCCTGCGGTTTTTCCTTCTCCTATGGAGTGTGCGTTCTGGTTCGGGATCAAAGAGAAACTCAGGTACTTCAATGGAGTGGTCAGAGTCTGTTTCAAACTCCTCACTCATAAACTATAAACACAAGTTATATATGCACAGCAATTCCAGTAAAAAGAAAAAAATAAAATCAGTATAAGAGTAAAGTTAGATATACAGAGTATGTATCAAAAATAGTAAATAAGAACAAAATTTAGTGTTTCTATCCCCGGCAACGGCGCCAGAAACTTGTTGGGTGGTTTGCTGATGGTGGAAAATATAAGTTTAGCTGGGGAATGTTCCTCTGTTCTTGCAGAACACAGATTCGTTCCTCAGTTCCAACTCAAGTGCGCAAGTGCACGCATCAAGTAATAAAGGGAGTATTAGTGCCCAAATTATCGTTCCCACGAGGATAGAATTCTAATATTGTCTTACACTGTTTTGATAAAAGTGAAAATGAGAAGAAAAGTTAGTAAATGAACTGTCTGGTCAGACGTTCCCTACTGTCTTGACAACGTTCCTCAGGAACAGTAGGCTCAATCTGGTGGCAAACAATTGCTCGCTGTGTTATGTATGTAATCTTTCCTGTTGAGAAGAAGGTGAGACAATAATCATGTGGAGTTTGTTAAGTATAATATTTACTAAGGTAAAACTACTAAAAATAGAAGTAATTATAATCAAGAGACAACAAGGTGGTGGTTTAAAACAGTTTAACAGAAGGAACGGATTCACTGCTTCCCTCTTAAAGAGGTTGTTTTCTCTGCTCAAGACTTAGCACTTTTTGGCTTTGTCCCAGTTTCTTTGCCTGCCAACTCTGATTGCTCATATCATGGTCTAGATGGCTCATAAGTTTCCATATTCCTATGGCTCCCTTTACTCCAACAGGTACTTAGTTCAGAACCTTAAAGTGGACGAGTTGGCCCCTTATTCCTAAGGTGACCAGTAGCGTTTTTGCCATGACATCTACCTTCCCCCAATGGCTAAGCTGTCTGAAATCCCTTCCTTATGGAAGTTCCTTTCTCAGTATGTACCCAATTTCCATTGGCGCACAATGAATATAGCTTACTTAGCCAAAGAAACACAAAAAGCATCGGTTAAGAGTTTTGAAAACAGTTCTTTAAGAGTTTCACATTTTACCCGTTCCACAGATAGTTCAGCTCATGGCTGATGGTTTAAACATAATTATTCTCAACTGAGATCACATAGACCTGAGATTTAGTCAAGAGATAATGAATGGAACGAAGAGAAAACACTTATATTAATTTGAAAGACAGTTACAAAAGAAACGGAAAATGGAGAAGATGGATTGTTGCTCGTGAGGAGTCTTAATGGTTGTTACAGAGAAAGAAGATGGGTTGTCACTTAACTACAATTACAACTCTTAAAATACTACTAATTTACTAACTACTATTACCACTAGGTGATCTCTTCCTTTCGGACTTCAAACCCTCCAAGAGTCGATAATGTTTTTGTGTGAAGGTTGTCCTATTTATAGTTGTAAGAGGAGTGGCAAGGTTGTAATTCCTTTGGAGCTGGTTGTTTTTATGAGGGGACGGGTCGATGGCAGCTGATTGTGAAGACTGTAGCAGATTGCAGGGTTGAGTGATGATTAGCCGTAGTTTGCAGAATGTCCCATGCCTTGCTTTCTTTTTCAACCAATGAGAACTCTTGATTCTCTGCTCTTCACGTTTCCAGCTGCTCAGTTGGTGCACCACCTCTGCTTTTAGAAGACTTTAGTCCTACGTTTCCAGCAAAGTGGACAGAGGCATTAAATGAATGGAGCAGGTGCATCAAATGCGTCTCAGTCCGTTCCCCTTTTAATATATTTTAAAGGAATACGTTACCATATGTTTCCTCACTGTGTTTTTGTCACAAATGTGCAAAACAAGTGATTTTCATGCTGAAGTTGCTCATCAGATGAGGGAACGTGTGGTATTTTGCCATCAAAATGGGCTTAGATGAGAACGAATTTACGTCCCATCAGCAATAAAGAAACTGGAACAAATACAAAAGTGTTAATTCTTGAGTAGAAAAAATAATTATTTAAGAATGGAACAGTGGATTCGTTCCTTTTGTTATCTTTGTTTTTAAAACCATCCACACTGTTGTCTCTTAATTATTGTTATTACTTTTATTTTTCCTCGCTTTATTCAATCTTGTATCTACAAAACTCCAATGAATATTGTCGTACCTTCTTCTACGAAGAAGAATTTGATATATAACGATGCGAGAAGCTGTTTACTGTCAAATTGAACCTACTGTCCTTAAGGAACGTTGTCAAGACAATAGGGAATGTTTGACCAAACAGGTCAATTACTAACTTTTCTTTTCATTTTCATTCTTTTTAAGACAATTTAAGGCATTACTTAGAATTCTATCCTCGTGGGAACGATAATCTGGGCACAAACACTCCTATTTATTATTAACTTTTCTTTTCATTTTCATTCTTTTTAAGACAATTTAAGACAATAGGGAATGTTTGCTTTTTGCTAGTCGCAAAATTCAGAAGGAACTTTTGTCCGAGTTCCTCAAAAAACCCAATGGAGTTTGCAGGGAGGGTTGAGAACCATGTCTGCGCTGCCCCAATCAAGGTTATGGCGAAAATCTGAGATATAAGGGGCTCGTCAATTCCTCGGATGTACATATCTGTGTCAAATGCATCTATGTGGACCTGTGGGTCCTGACTTCCATCATATTTCGGTAAGCGTGTCGAATCAAAATCATCTAGGAAATGAGCATTCAAAATTTCCCCGGTGAAGGGGCTGTTATTATATTGCCTCATGCTATATTTTCTCCTGTAACCACCGGATTCCAAGCGCCCTCTGGAGGCTTGAGCATTTTTGTTGGAGTGCATTCCATCCCGGTATCTCTGCCCATCTGCTCATGCTAAAGCATTTTGGGTCAAAGTCTGCACAGCAGCATTTTGGTCGCGCGTTGCGACATTCTCCAGGTTTTGGTTCAATGTGCTCACTGGATTGGGCCTTTGATTGTTCCCTACCTCAGCAACCTGGTTTTGATGATCCGGGTTATGATTCCCTTCACGGCCATTAGCATCTTGGCCTCCGGTTCCTCTCGCCTCAGGGCCTGTCATCCCCATCAAGCGTTGTTCCAGATCGTGCATTATCCTTGTATTTTCTTCCTATATCCTCTAGAAGTCTTCTTTTCGTTGGAGATTGTTTCGATTCTCTATCTCTTTCATTCGCCACAAAATTTCAGCAAACACATTTTGAGCAAGCCGAGAATCAGGATATGCTGATTGGGCGACGCGCGCAGCTAAATCCCCGGAATGTTGAGGGGGATTGTTCAGAATTGGGGCCGCAACTCGGTTGCGAGGTGCTGGAGTGGAGGCTATGTCTGACACGTCCTCACTGATATGTACATGCTCATGATCCATATCGTTCTCAGGCTGGTTTTGAGGTTGATTTACCTCTTCCAGGACTGGATCCAGTGATTGATTCTAGTTTTGGGGTGGCTACTGGCTATTGCTCTTTGTATGGACTACCATCCTCGGTCAGAATTGTGGGAATATCAAATTCAAAGAGATGAATTTCCCACAGACAGCGCCAATTTTCTGTCTTAGAGACAGAGATGTCCAGCTCAATGGACTAGTATGTTGATCTTGTATCTAGTGCCCTGTTCAAGGTATCTATGAAAAAGATATCCTTGAGTAAAGCAGATCACTGTGTGCAATAACTACTGACGGCGTTAGCCAATGAGGTGTGTGTGCACAGAGTGACAGCATAACAGTAAGAGAGAGAACATAACGTACCTTTAGGGTTTACCTCTTATTTATAGGAGTTACCTGTGGTTAAGGAGATGTGGGCCTTTAGTGCCTCTGATGAGGGTCTCGCCTGTTGTTACGCTGTCGTATTAGGATTAGTATCCTTGATGAATTCTATCCGTAATTATCCTTGATTAGAATTTTGGATTGCCCCTTATTGAGCCTGACATTCAATGAGCCTCTTATACGGGTCCGTAACAATACATATATAAAAATATGTGGGATTTACGTGAGGTCAAGTGAAAATTAGAAAAAAAAATATATAAAAAACATACACTTTTATGTATTTATTTTTTATAATATGAGAAATATAAAAAATAAAAAATAAAAAAAAAAAAACAATTTGAGATCAAGTATATGGCATGGGTCGGGTTAGACTTGAGGGAGAGCTACGGGTAACATCTATCTAAATTGAGTGAAGACAAAATAAACGATCGGGGTTGATTAGGTGAACCCAATAAGGCCATAGCATTAAATGATTGCTTCAAGCCATAGATCTTCAGAATCTCCCTCTCAATATGTGTACCTTCACTCTCTTATAACTCTCTCCCAACCCAACAAGGACAAAAAGAAGTTTCTTCCTTTCACTTATCAGATTTTCTCTCTTCTTTTTTTTTCCCCTTTCTTTTTCACCCAAACAACATCACAACACAGCACAGACCACAGTGAAGTACGGTGTAAACAGCTGCATGAACTGAAACTGAAAGAAGTCTCCAACTCCAAGGACCAGCTGGCTACCATAAATGAACTGATACAGAGAGCTGAACAAGCTATATTACTAGGGTTTCAGAGTCATCAGAAGAAAGGGAAAGAAGGGTTTTTTTTTTATAACATGGAATGGATTATAGGACTTTGGGTTCTGATGGTTATCCTTATCCCTTTATGTTGGTGGTTTCTTTGTGTGAAGGAGGAGAATAATAAGGTAAAGAAGAAGAAGAAGAATAAGAAGGGAAAAGTTCCAAAAGGGAACACAGGTTGGCCTTTCATTGGAGAGACCCTTGATTTCATTGCTTGTGGCTACACCTCTAACCCTGTCACCTTCATGGAAAAGCGCAAGTCCCTGTAAGATTTCTATTTATTTCAATTTATGCTTCTTATTTATTACCTTCGGCATTCTCATTCTTTCATTCTCGACGAGGCTAATGATGACATGCATGCTTACCCAAATAATATTAGCTTTCCAACACAATTTTTCTTTTTTCTCTGCTTTCTAATTATCTTCTCCACAAAGACGGTTGGAGCTTTACATCATTGATGCACACAAGTGATTTCCCGAGTGACAAGAACTATCAATGGTCAATTTATAATAAGAGAGATATGTTTGTTATTCCTTATTAGGAATATCCTTACACCTATATATTAATATACGAGAATATAGTCTTTTATATCGAATGAGATAAAAATTATCTTATGGACATTAAAAATAAATAAATAAATAGGATCTATTTGTTTTTTTTATGGTTCCATTTAAATTATTTTTGGGTCTAGTGTTTATCATTTTAAATGATACAAGTTATGTCATTTTAGAAGAGAGATAGACACAAAGAAATGGAAATCATGGGAGAAAGAAAGTAGGTGGTTTTTATTTAATTTAAAATTTAAATAAAAAATTATTTTGTGTCTATCTCTATCTTAAAATGACATAACTTTATGTTATTTAAAATAATAAACACTATTCCTTTTTTTTATATACATAAAAATAATCTTTGTTGCGTTCAATATGAAAGACAGTATTTTCTTAATATATATATATATATATATATATATATATATATATATATAAATTTTGTTTATAAATTACATTATATATTTCACAAAATACAATAATTTAAGAATGTATTCTTTAAAATATATAATATAATTTATATGGATTTATAAATAAAAATTTTATAAATATAACTAGAAATATAAAAAACCACTAAAAGCTTTTGTCCCCGTGACGTTTCTTCTTCTAGCTAGTCTATTCTTTGTCAAGGACCAACTTTTGTGAGTCTATGGTCCTTCACTAAATTCGCATACTTTTTATCGGTGGTCATCCATGTGTTGGGGACGATTTCGTCCTTGCAATGGTGGTCCACGTGAACATATTGAAGCACTAGGAGAAAAGAAATAGTTAAGAGTAAATATTTACTAACTATATTCCTAGTTTCTAGTTGCTTGGTTCTAGTTTTTATTTTTTATTTTTTTAATGTTCACTACATCTATTTCTATTTGTGATTTATATATCTTCACCCAGTTCAAATTAATATTTTTAGCAATTAGCTGCTTGGGTATAGCTTTAAGTTCTTGATTCGGAGAAATGGAAAATAACTAATTTTTAAGTTGTGAAAAGCACTCACACAGTATAACAGAAATTCTCTATCTTGCATAATCAACTTTTACATAATGCGGAAAAAAAAAAGGCATGTGAGAATAAAGTGAAGCTTTTGAAAGCATATATACGAACCTTTTGAAGTATAAAATGCAGCTCGGGTTGATGTATATGGAGGAATTAGATTTCAGTTGATGGCGGAGCGGGGCGAGCTCACATTAACTGACATTAACTGTATGTCGGTAGATGAAGTGAATATAAAACCATTAAATAAGATACAGAGTACCGAATTTCTTTCTTACAAAAAATTCTTGGTCTTGTTCACGTGAAGAAACCAATTTGGTTTTGAATTGTTTTCCTCTAGTCAACGTAAAACAATTACTCTTGTGGATGCAAAAAATTGTTATCCTTTGTTGTGCACATACAAAAGACAAATGCCAGTTTTACGTGTTTCACCCTATTTAGGGTTAAACCAACGATGTGGTAATTGTAAAGCATATATACTCTCAATCAGGTGATCGAAAATGATATTTCACAATTTGTACCTACAGAACTAGCTAGCCTGCGTGAGTCACCACAACCTCTAAAACTGAATTAAATGAATGAATGAATGAATGTAGCTCAAGAAATGCAGGTACAGATTACGAGCTCCATTACTCGGAACATTAACGCCCTTGTGATACATTTAATAAATATCACCCCTTTATGGTTGTACCGTTGTAGGCTTGCAGCTTCTAGAGAGAGAGAAGAACATATCCAAAAAGTAAGAGCAGAAAAAGCATGCTCCTAGTAACTAGCGTTAGCAAGATAATGAATGATGTTAGCATTATTTAGTGTCCTCCTTGGTTTTTTTTTTAATTTACAAGTTACTTATAAATAGTTTATAAGTTAGGCCAAACAGATTTTGAGAAAAGTTCTTATTATGAAAAGTTCTTTTTTTAATAATGAAGAAAAAAGATAAAAGTTAAAAGCTTCTAGGAGGAGTGTTTTTTTTAAATTCTGATCTATTTTTCTTGAATTATGTGCTTTTTCTTAAAATGAAGAGTTATAAAGATGGGGAGAGAGATAATTTTCTGGAAATATGTGCATTTAAGTATCTTTTAAGCTAAAATTTTTATGTAATTATCAAACAGCTTTTAGCTTTTATTTTTAAACTATTTTTTTTTTAGTTTTAGCTTATAAGTAGCTTCCAGCTTAAAAAAGAGAGGATACACATGCTCTTAATATGATTATATTACGAGAAGGATTCCTTTATAAATAAATTATATCATATTTGATTGGTAATATTTTATTCAAAATTATATTACTGATCAGATATGGTGTAATTTATAAATAAAAAATTTGTAAATATAATCTTCTCCTTATATTATTTAACAAGATCCTATCTTAATATAGGCAAATTAATAATGAAAAGGGATGAATTAGAAAAAATATTAATATAAAAAGTAACAAAATTATTTTCGTTAATTTATCCGTTAATAATTAAGATTCTTTCATATGATATGTCCAGTTATGTGGTGTCATTAGGATAAAATTTTAATGACAAAATTTGTAAAGGAAAAATATAAAATGATTATTTTAGTTTTTATCATTGATTTATTAATAAATGGTAGAAATTTTTAATTGAAACACTATCCACACCCATTATTGTTGCCCCTCAAATTTATGATTTTAAAATGAAAAGGATAGGAACATGATAATTTTCTTTTCATTTTAACTATGAATAAATATGTGTCTATATATGCAGGTATGGCAATGTGTTTAAGACGAGCATTTTGGGAACTGGTGTGATTGTGTCCACAGACGCAGAGGTGAACAAGGTTGTTCTGCACAACCAGGGGAACATCTTCGTACCTGCTTATCCAAAATCAGTTAGAGAACTAATGGGAGAACACTCTATACTCCAAATGAACGGGAACATGCATAGGAAAGTTCATGCACTCCTTGGATTGTTCCTAAGATCCCCACAACTCAAAGCTCGAATCACCAGAGATATTCAGCACTCTGTCAAACAATGCTTCGCTACTTGGACCCACCAACCAATATACATTCAAGATCAAGTAAAAAAGGTCTCTCTTTTACATTAATTATTTTCTCTGTCATTTATGCGTTTATTAAATGGATTTATCATCTATAATTTAACATGATCAGAAAAAATTTTCTACACTCACAACATTTTGTGGGGTCCACAGCAAAAAAAAAATTCTGGCACGCAAAACGAATCTCTATAACATAACACAAACATTTTTCCTACAACATCACTCTTATAAAACCTTATTAAATCCACCGTGCCGGTTATACTTACTAATCTATTTGGTTATTGTAACATCAATTTGAAATCAAACACACCAAACTCCTTTGGCATAAGTGGTAAGGAGTCTGGCCCCTTAACAATATGTCTTGAGTTCGAGCCGCCCCGAAAGAATTCGATGGTGCTCGATGGGGATTAGTCTTCGGTTACGGCAGGAGGATACCTTTGAATTTATTAAAAAAAAAAAATCAAACACATTAAAAAAAAATTTCTTTTTCAAATCGTTGATTACAAATTAATAATCACAAAAGCAACAAGTGGTAAATATAACAATAATTTTTAAGCAACTACAAATATTCCTCTTTAATTTGCTCAACTAACCCAAATCTTCTCGATCTCAATCTTAAAAATAAAATTTATATATTTATATTTCATTTCTTCATATTGACATGATTACCAAGTAATTCAACGGCTGACAATTTTTTATTTTATTTTTTTACCATGGACAAATGTATATCAGATTACATTTACTGTTTTGCTTAAAGTTCTGATGGGGATTGGCCCCGGGGAAGATTTAGACTTCTTGAAAAGAGAATTTGAAGAGTTCATCAAAGGGTTGATTTGCGTACCCCTCAAGTTTCCAGGAACAAGACTATATAAATCCTTAAAGGTTTTTTTTTATTTTTTTCTCGCTCAAAATATTATTATTACTTGTTTAATTAATTAAAAACAATAATAACTACTACAGCTAAAAATGTTGTTAGTGCAGGCTAAAGAAAGAATGATGAAGATAGTAAAGAGGATAATAGAGAAAAGGAATAATATTATGTATAATAATAAGGATTCAGAGAAGGGTGGTGTAGAGAATGATGTGGTGGATGTGCTCTTACGGGATAGGGGTGACTCTGACTCTATCTCTAACCTGTCATTGGAGAATATAAGCGAGAACATAATTGAGATGATGATCCCTGGGGAGGAGACTCTCCCAACGGCTATGACCATGGCTGTCAAGTTTCTCGGTGACTATCCTGTTGCTCTGTCCAAATTAGTGGTACGTTTATCTACTTTTAATGATTATTTAATGGGATATATGTCTTTTCAGCGATGCAAGCACACACGTGCCCACTTAAGGTTGATTGGATAAGTTTTTCTAAATTAATGCAGTCAAACATGTCACTGATACTGATTGGACTAGTCTCGTCAATGATAGGGACTAGTCTCATCAATGATAGGGACTGACATGTCACGAGTCCCATCAGTATTACTAACGTGTTTGACGTGTTTCCACAATTACATGATTATTTAAATCCAGAAGATCCCGAGTTCTTTCTAAATCAACACCATGAGTTGCCGCACCTGTCATTCTCTGGATTTAAACACTTTTGTGATTGTGGTATTATTGTTACAAATTCTAACTATGTTTGTGGAAGATAAAATATGTCAAATGGGTGTCAGTGCGTAGATCTCGAAAAGTTATGTGAAATAAAAAAAAAAATTTGATTTGGATACCTGAGTCATAATTTATAGATTTTCGAAGTTTTACGGTAATTAGACTACTTACGTGATGCTGACATGGCACGAGTCCCGTCAGTATCATTGACGAGACTAGTTCTGTCAATACCAGTAACGTGTTTTGACGACATTAGATTGGAAAAATTTATCCAATCAACTTTAAATGAACAATGCTTTACTCAAAAGCTCTAGAATGGTGCTTTAGCCTATATATACATGGTTCAACACATGATATAAGATTTTGTCGTATCACCCCTTATAACTATGTACTTTGAGGATTATATACTTGTAATATTAAAAAAAAAAAAAAAAACCTTTCTCTCCATATCAACTGACAAGTTTCTAAAAAGAGAAAAAATAACTTTAATAATATAACTATGTATTTTGGGAGTACATAGTTATAAGGAAGTGACATGATAAAATCTTATATCTTGTCGCTGGCAAACAATATATATATATATATATATATATATATATATATATTTGGTTACAAATTACATTATGTATTCCTGGAAGTACACTGTGTTACATTATGTAGTACATGGTGTAATTTGCAAGAAATTGTAAAAGAATCATTCCCTATATATATATATATATATATATATATATGGGATAGGATCAACTTACACCGGTGTAAGAATAATAAATCTTACACCAAATCTGAACCGTTGATTTCCGTGCATCCAATGGTCGAGATTTATTGGGAATTAAAAAATAATTAATGAGTGAGACCTAGTAAATCTTAACCGTTAGATGCAGAAAATCAATGGTTAAGATATGATGTAAGACTTATTATTCTTACACCGGTGTAAAATGATCCCCTATATATATATATATATATATATATATATATATATATATATATATATCATTTTATATGAAATGACGTTATTTTAGTATATATTTGATGATTTTGTACATTTTATCTCTCCGCAAAATTAGGAAGAGAGAGAAAATGAAGGTGAAAAAAGATAAATAAAAAAAAATACTAATCATACATTAAAGTAATGTCATTTCATCTATAATGACATAAAATCGTGTCATTTAATATAACAAATCTTTTTCATATATATATATATATATATATAGAGGAGAGGATATTCTTACTACCAAATTTTTTTACTACCTATCTATGTGTGTGTGGATCAATATTTTCTCTTTTAAAAACTTTTTAGCATTATCTCTCTTTGATCCAATGATGATTAGATAGGTAGTAAGTTTGTATTAAAAAATTTCGGTAGTATGATATCGACGTTATATATATATATATATATATATATATATATATATATATATATAAGGTATGATCATTTGATACTGGTGTCAAATTTGACACCTTATCTGTGATTAATCAAAAAAGATCAACGGTGTCACATGCTTACAAAGAGAGAAAACCTTTTTTGATCTAATGGCTGAAAAAAAATCCCTAATTATATATATATATATATATATATATATATATATATAAACACCATGTGAGTGATTTTTTTTCTAACTTTATTTTTAGTGCGTATATGTGAGTGGACGGAATTCTTTTTTATTTTCTTTTTTTCTCATTGAACCTCGTCCATTTTCATGTGTCCAAAAAAAAGTTATCTCATGCTTAAACTTTTTTTTATATACAGAAATTTGAATTTTATTTTTAAGAAAACAATGTTTGATGGGAAAAAAAATACTATATACAAATTATACAACATATATATACATATGTGGTTCTATTACACCAAAAAAAAAAGTTTTAGCATTGAAAGATGGGAAATATAAGTATCATGTGGTTGGAAAAAAAAAATCTGCACACACAAATTCATGTGAACCCTACAATTAAAAAAATAAAATAAGAAGAGATTGACACATTTATCGAAGGGTCAACACGAAACTCTTTTCCTCCCTAAAGCATAATACTTCTATTTTCCTTTAAAGATAGGCATAATATAATTGGAAGTAGTAGAGACACTACGTTTAATGTTCATCTCATTTTATTTTTCTAGGCTTTAAATGTCGAAGCATCTAAGTAAAGGAGTGAGATAGCAAGGCAAGTAAATAATTAAATCTTCCATATCATCATCACACTAATCATGAATATTATGGTTGATCTCGATTGATCTTTAAGTAAACTGACATAATGTCTTACCAGTTGGTATCTGCAATTCACCATTATATTTGAGAAATTTTTCTTATATAGTTCCATTTCATGTTTATTCTTGTCAGCTCAATGCTCTAAACCTATTTCTCAAATCATATGTATCTTTGTAAGATAAGTCTGTGGTCATATTTATCTTTTCATTAACCGAAAATAAATTTCTCTTTAATAATCTTAAGATCGCAAATCGAATTCAAGTAATTAAAACAGAAAGCATACCTCTTTAACCACAAACTCCATTCTTTTCACTTCTTGAAACAAAATTACAAATGTAAACAATTGAGTCTGTATAGTAAACATGAATAGAATCTATAAGAAATTTTGATGAACCCTAAAGATGAGTAGTGGTATACGAAGTATTGTGAGTGGTCATTTTCATAAGGAGCACTAAAACGTACACGAGTGTCTGTGGGGTACACATGGATGTGCAAATATGGGTGTGGGGGGTTTCCTTGCAGTACGATACTACATT
The DNA here is from genome assembly GCA_032173675.1 of Gastrolobium villosum. NCBI lineage: Eukaryota > Viridiplantae > Streptophyta > Magnoliopsida > Fabales > Fabaceae > Gastrolobium > Gastrolobium villosum. The sequence continues at coordinate 21,337 of JAVKPL010015020.1, read as the reverse complement.
GAGCGGCTGTGAAGGCAGGACCACAAATTAAATTCTTCCACTGGAGGACGCAATCGCTGCCTGTTTCCTTTTCCTTTATGTTTCTGAATTTTAATTTTTTTTTTTCCTTGGGAAAAAGTTACTGTTTGGTAGTGATTTCCAGTTTGATACTCTACATTAAATGTTATTTGTTTTTCCTTCTAATTGTTTTCAAGTAAGAATTGCAATTGCACAAAGAAATGCGACTGCTACTGTGCATCACGTACTTATTATTATTATTAGGGCACTTGATCCCTTTCCATTGGAACTCACCAAATATTGTCAATTAAATCCATGTTGAAGTAATTGATTTATATTTGATTTATAATACCAGGAGGAGAACATGGAATTGAAGAGGCAGAAGAATTGTTCAGATGATTATGCGTGGACTGACTATGTGTCACTGCCATTTACTCAAAATGTGAGTTTCTAATGTTAACCATCAGAAGCGAAATCAGGTGGCAACGGATTATAGTCTTACTTCCTATAAAAGAGCACATGACATTTTTCTTCATTGCTTTTTCGTTCATTTACTTCCTCCAGGTTATCAGCGAAACTCTTAGAATGGCAAATATTGTCAATGCCATTTGGAGAAAAGCAGTCAAAGACGTAGATATTAAAGGTTAGATTTTCAAAAAGGGAAGGCATTTGTATTGGCCCTCAATCATTTGTACAAAGGAAATATTTCAATAGTTTCTCTATTTTGAATGTGCAGGGTACCTAATTCCTAAGGACTGGTGTGTTGTGGCATCTCTTACTGCTGTTCATTTGGATGGCATGAACTATGAAAACCCTTTTGAATTTGATCCATGGAGATGGGAGGTAAGCATCAAAAGCTGCATCTCATAGCCATATAAGGAAATCATAATCACTCAGCTATTCTATGATTACAGAAAATTGGAGCTGGGGCTAGTAACAACTACTTTACGCCATTCGGTGGTGGACAGAGACTGTGCCCTGGGATAGAACTCTCCAGGCTTGAACTCTCTATTTTCCTTCATCATTTGGTTACTACTTACAGGTAATTAATTTAACTAGAACAAAAAAAAAAAAAAAATCTACTTTATGATTTCTATAGTAAATAGTTTGAACTACGCAGATGGGTTGCTGAGAAGGATGAAATTATCTACTTTCCAACAGTCAAGATGAAGAGGAAGCTCCCAATTAGTGTGACAGCCATTAACAACTGATTAGATTGGAGAATCAAGTAATTCTTGTACATTATTATGGATAGATCTATGTATTAATTTCAATCTAGAGGGTAAAATTTGAGTAACAAAACGATAAGATAGCCACCCCAGCAAAAAAAAAGGGGCTATGCATTCTTGTGTTAGCTCTAGTGTCACATCTATTTTCAGAGGAGAAAGGTGCCCTTGGGCCCTCTTTTTATATTCAAAAATTGAATGCAAGTGGGGATGATTGAAGCTAACTCTAACATCCTATGTCTCTGTCTATTAAATTTTTATGTTTGATACCAATGTAACGTTTGTGGTAGGTTTGGATCTCCATGTGGGTTTAGTTGTGCTCTTGGTCCCATGCCATGACATGGGCTCGTGCTCCACTACCCATTGCTATTATCTCAATGAGTGGAGTTGTACAACTCTTGTACCAGCAGCACGATCGCGCAATCAACACTTCCCATTCATGAAAAGGAAAAAGTAAAATGTTACGGGCAAAGATGCAAAGTACAACCGTAAGTGGAAAACACTGTAGGTAGCCTACCCCATTTTATCTTAACAAGGAAGCTACTAATAATTCGGAGTTTCACTGTACCCTTTGTGTGAGGACATAGCATTCTTTTTTTTTTTTTTGGTGAAAGACATAGCATTCTTTAATAATTATGGTTGTGTTACAAATAAATTAAAAACAGAAAACAGATAAAAATATCAAGACAAAGGAAGAATAAGAATTAGTTATAATCTTTCTTTTCCTGTTCATCTTTTCATAAGAAAACATGTCCTTACATAGACTCCAAACATAAATAAGAAAAGGGATATATTCACAATATAATTCATCATTTGTAGAATGGTTTCATTTTGAATAGACACAATAATTATAACCATAAACCATTATTAATGACACCCTTAATTGGTAATCATGAGTCATCGAACACGCAAAATTTTATAGCAGGTTGATATTTATGTGTTTTAACTACTTGAAATAATAATGTATTTCATTTTAGTTTCTGTTACGATTCCATTATGCAAGGTATGAGACTTGGAGTCCCACATTGGTTGTATGGGCAACTAATGAGGGATTTATAAGGCCTTGGGCACTCTCACCCTTTAAGCTAGCTTTTGTGGTGGTGCACCTCAAGGTTTTTATCAAATGGTATCAGAGCCTTCCATTATGCCTCCCGGTTGCAATCGAGCGGCGCAGGTGATGACGCCGACATTGCAGTGTTCGCCCGGGGCTAGTAAAAGACTAGCGCAAAGCCAGTCCGCGTGGGCGCCGGGGCTGCGGAGCGTGGTGGAATGTTACGATCCCATTTTGCAAGGTATGGGACTTGGAGTCCCACATTGGTTGTATGGGAAACTAATGTGGGGTTATAAGGCCTTGAACACTCCCACCCTTTGAGCTAGCTTTTGTGGTGGTGCACCTCAAGGTTCTTATCAGTTTCCCAGGGGTGTCCCCGCCTATTTGGATTAAACCAATCCCCTTCGTTACCACTAGCCCCAAGGTGCTTCACCTAGGAATCGAACCAGCAACTTTTCAGCCACAACCTGGTTAACAACTATGTCACCCCTTAGTTAGTTAATTTGTTATTTATATTTTTTGTTTTTAACTTAGATCCTCAGGGTGATCATGTGACTCGAAGGTCACGGGTTCCAGTCAAAGGTTCAAGTTTGGAAAATAGTCTCTTTACAAAAATGTAAGGGTAAGATTGGGCGTACAATCAACCTCACCCCTACCCACACAAGTCAAGGAGCCTTGTGCACCGGGTTTGCCCCGGTATGAGTAAATTCCCTCAAACACTATTACAACTAAAAGGCCCTCTTCATACTTGTTTTCTCCAAAACTTCAACTTTAGTCTATTCTTTTAGTGCAGCTGGTTAATCACACCCAACCTTTGTTGGTTTTGTATTAATATTTAATTAAATGAAACACAATTAAATATTTGTCAATAATTACAGGGGTACTATTTATTTAAAAAAAATAGACACCAGAAAAATTGAGGAATGTTTAAATGCAATTACAATTGCAAAATAAGTATTTATAACTATATTCTTTATATATTTAAGTTTAATTAAAAAATAATAATATAGATATATGCAGAAGAGAATGTTTGTCTTTGCCAGCAGTTATTTTTGTTTTCCCGCCCTGTTGTCCCCTTGATTTCAAATAGTCAAAATCCTACTATGCAGGGAAAGATATGGTAAAAAAGATTTCTAGTTAATTACCAAAAAAAAAAAATTCTAGTTGATGATGGAGGCAGATGAAACCAATGACAACGAATTTTATTTTTTTTAATCCGTTTGGTATGCAATTTTGACTGAAAAGCAAAATAATTTGCTCCTCTTTACACACAACCGAACAATTGAAAACCTTGTCCTACACAAAGCACTCGAAAGGTATAGGCCAAATAGGTAACAAAGCCTGTAAATTGGGGAAATTGGAATTTTTACATAGAACATGAAGAGGGAAGATGTAAGCTCCAAATTCATATGCATAGATCTACACACACAACTGATGCGACTAAGAACAATCTCACACCCGTGAACCTGAACTGCTAGATATAGTAATATGCAGAGTGATCTAGCTACATAGAGACGGATTTTTTTTTAATTTTTGTTCCCATAAAAAGGGGAGTGCGTATAGCATTTACTATCCTGTTATTGAGAAAATAAATGCTTAAAATAGGCATATAGTCACCCAAATAACAGACAACATAGAACAATATTGAAGATGTAGTAAGAGTGTGTGGAGAGTTCAAATCATAACAGGCTTGAAAACTAAACCAGTATTACCAACTATAGATGAGGTCCCAAACAAAGTCAAGCCATCGATTTTTTCTTCTCTTCCTCAAGTCGCTGCAACTCAGCCAGTCTTTCTGCCCACTCTCTTTCCCTTGCAACTGCAGCCATTTTGCGCTCTACCCTCTTAATATTCTTCTTCCGATTAGCCTCTTGCAGCTGAGCTTTTCTTTTCTTCTTTTCAGCCTGTACGGAAAAGAGTCCACATTGAACATAAATTTATCTTAGGTGAAAAACAATTTACCAACATAGTTTCTGATAGGAAATTATCCCCTCCTATCAGCAAAAGAGGGAGACAATGTGTATATTGATGAAAAGTAAACGATTACAGAATTGAAATGATAAAGAGCCAAGCTCCCAGCTATGGAGATCTCTCCTCTAGCCCCTCTACACAAGTAGAATCTTAACAGAATTTCAGAATGCTTTTCCTTACGTCCCTCCCATCTAATATAACCTCTTAAGTGATAACAAACAATAACAAACTACTCCACTCACTCTCTCACTATAACTGTCAATACAATACTGATATTTCCACTCAGTACACGTCATTCCCTCTCACTTCTTATTCTTCCTTTGGTAAACCAACATGGGCTTAGTTCCCTTCCTCTCTTCGTGTGGGCCAACTGGTCCAACTGATGATGGGCTGCCTGGTGGAGTGTTTCCTGGGCTGCTATCAATACCACCCGCTCTAGCAACTGCCTTGTCCTCAAGGCAAAAATCAGGGAACTGTCCTTTAACATCAGATACCGTCATCCATGTAGCCTCTTCCACTGGCTTGGATTTCCATAGAATTAGCCATTCTGCTGTTGAATTGCTTCCTGCCATGACGTTTCGTGTGGCTAGCACCGATTCTGGCTCATGAGTTTCGTGCTCGTCGGCTGCCAACCCTGCTGGTAGAGCACCATCAGTTAAAACAGAACCAATAGCTTTCCTTAGTTGGGACACATGAAACACTGAGTGAATTCGGGACCCTGCAGGAAGCATTAACTTATAAGCCACTGCCCCAACTTTCTGTAACACTTGGAAAGGCCCGTAAAAACGCGCAGCCAACTTGGGATTAATGCGTCTAGAGACTGACATCTGCCTGTGCGGCCTTAACTTCACATAAACCTAATCCCCGACTTCAAACACGAGGTCCCTCCGGTGAATATCGGCCTGCTTCTTCATGGAAGATTGAGCACGGATCAGATGATACTTCAGTTGGAGTAATGCCTCATCTCTGTCATATAAAACCTGAGCTACTGCATCCACCTGAGTTTCACCGATCAAATAATGTGTAATATTGGGAGGAGGGCTGCCATATACAGAAGTGAAAGGAGTGGTGTTAATTGCACTATGATAGGATGTATTATACCAGAATTCAGCCCAAGAAATCCACAGTGACCAAAGCTTGGGCTGTTCCGAAGCAAAACAACGCAAGTATGTCTCAAGGCACCGGTTTACCACCTCCGTTTGTCCATCTGTTTGAGGATGATAGGAAGTACTCATCTTCAAAGCAGTCCCCTGTAGTCGAAACAGTTCTTTCCAAAAATTGCTAAGAAAAAGGAGGTCACGGTCACTAATGATGGACCTGGGTAAACCGTGAAGGCGAACTACCTCCTTAACAAATAACTCAGCAACAGTCTTAGCCGTAAAAGGATGAAATGAGCATATTTGGACAAACGGTCCACTACCACAAAAATTACCTCATACCCGTGGGACTTAGGTAGCCCGGAAATGAAGTCCATGGAGACATCCTCCCAAATTAGTTGAGGTACCGGTAATGGTTGGAGAAGTCCGGCAGGGGCCAAGGTTTGATGCTTATTTCTTTGACAGACGTCACAAGACTTTACAAACTGCATAACCTGTTTGCTCATCCCCTTCCAAAAAACACCACTAGCCAGCCTTTTGAACGTTCTAGTAAAACCCGAGTGCCCTCCGGTAGAAGATGAATGAAATTCATGCAACAATGCAAGAATGAGAGAGGATGTGGAAGATAAGACCAAGCGATTCTTGTAGAATAACAACTCACCCTGCAAAACGTAATCAGCCGGAGCACTTTGACCAGATTGAAGGGCAGTTCTAACACCCTGTAGTTCTGAGTCTGAATTGTATTCACTCTTGACAATGCTCAAATCCAGCCAATAGGGGCTGGAGACCATGCTAGACAACTCAAGGTCTGCTGGTTCCATCATTCTGGAAAGGGCATCGGCGGCTTTATTTTCAGGCCCGGGCTTGTATATGACTTCAAATTGATATCCCATAAGTTTGGACAACCAACAATGTTGGTCAGAAGTGGTAATGCGCTGGGACAACAAATGTTTGAGACTTTTATGGTCTGTGTACACAGTAAATGACCGACCCAGAAGATATGGTCGCCAATGTTGGATGGCAAGTGCCAACGCCATAATCTCCTTCTCGTACACTGATTTGGCAAGATTTCTTGGGGCAAGAGCCTTGCTATAGTAAGCAATTGGTTGTTTTTCTTGCATCAAGACAGCCCCTAAACCCATGCCCGAAGCATCGCATTCAATTACAAATTCTTTAGAGAAGTCAGGGAGAGCTAACACTGGAGAAGATGTCAGAAGCTCCTTCAACTGATTGAAAGCTGCCTGTGCAGTATCATTCCAAAGGAAACCGTCTTTTTTGGTGAGCTCAGTTAACGGCTGGGCAATCTTACCATAGTTTTTAATGAAACGCCGGTAATAACCAGTTAACCCAAGAAATCCACGAACTCCCTTAACATTTCTTGGCTGTGGCCAGCTCATTACAGCTTGTATTTTTGAAGGATCCATGGTGACTCCCTGAAACGAAATGACATGGCCCAAATACTCAACCGATTCCTCTCCAAAGCTGCACTTCTTTCGTTGAACAACCAGGTGATTTTCCTGCAATAAAGATAATACTCCTGCCAAATGGCATAAATGAGCTTCCCAGGTTGGGCTATATACAAGGATATCGTCAAAAAACACCAAAACATGTTGGCGAAGTTTGTCCCGAAAAACCGAGTTCATGGTAGATTGGAAGGTAGACGGTGCATTTGTTAAGCCAAAAGGCATAACAAGATACTCGTAATGCCCATCATGTGTACGGAAAGCTGTTTTATGGATATCCTCAGGTCTTACTCTTATTTGATGAAAACCCGATTTCAAATCAATTTTAGAAAAATACCGAGCTCCATAAAGTTCATCCAGCAACTCATGAATAGTGGGAATGGGGTACTTATCTGGGATGGTGACCTTGTTCAAGGCCCTATAGTCCACACATAGCCTCCACGTTCCATCCTTCTTCTTCACCAAAATAACTGGACTGGAGAAAGGGCTGACACTATGTCGGATCACACCGTCTTGTAGCAACTCATGCACTTGTCTTTCGATCTCGTCTTTGTGGTGATGAGCATATCGATAGGGTCGACCACTTACTGGACCCGCTCCTGGAATCATGTTGATTGCGTGATCATGCTCGCGATTTGGGGGAAGCCCTTGTGTCTTGTTGAACACACTCTGGTATTGCGCAAGCACTTGTGTAAGAGCTTGTTGCTGCTTCTCTGTCAGATGCGCATAAAAGGGAGTATCAAGCTCATTTTCATCCCTTTTGGTCACCGTCTTCACCTCATGCAACAATCCTTGCAAGGCCACGGGTTGTACTCCGGCATGCATCTGATAACCCCGGAGCAAAATCGTCTTCCCCTGGTAAGAGAATTGCATCGTCTTCTTCTTCCAGTCCTGGCACACCTCTCCCAAAGTTTCCAGCCATTCCATGCCTAAAATCAGGTCCACGTCTCCCAGATCCAACAAATAGGCCCCTACCGTCAGACGATGTCGCCCAAATTGAAGCTTGAGCTCAGTGCATCTCCCTTTCGACATCCGTCGGCTTCCATCACCCAGACATACACTGAAGGTCTTGTTATCCTGGACCGATAAATTAAGCGAATCAACCAGATCAGGAGCGATGAAGTTGTGGCTCGCTCCACTGTCGATCAATACCAAAACTGGAAAACCCTCCAATTGGCCTTCGAGTTTCATAGTTTTCGCGTGGACCACCGTGTCGGTGCCTAGGGCACAGTTGATCTCCGTGTCATAGCTGACATGATTGCACACCATTTCGCCGTCGTCAGTGCCCTCATTCCTCTCTGTGGTGATAATCTCGTGTGCGTCCTCTACGACGTCGTCTTCCTCCAGTATTAAAAGGCGTAAGTGTTTGTCTGGGCATTGGTGTGTTGGGCTGAAATTGAGCCCACACTTGAAACACAAGCCCTTAGCCCTGCGATCCATCATCTCATGGTAAGGAAGATTTCGGAACCCTTTATAATTGGGCCCATTCCTCCTCTCGCCTGGCTTGTTGGGCCTATCCTCAGATTTGGCTGGTTGGGCCGAACCCACAGCGGCTGGCAATTTGTTAGGGTAGCGTTCACCCCCTGTGACAGAAACGACACCGCGACGAAACGGATTGTGGTCACGCGATGGTGGCTTCCACTTTCCTCCCAGCAGCTTGCGTTCCATCATTCTGGCTATGGAGATCATCTTGTAGCGATTTAGTGGTTCCAGGGAAAGGACTTCGAGTTTTATCTCCTCTTTGAGACCACCGACAAACAAACCCATATATTGCTCATCAGGCATGGGAGGTATTTGAGCTGACAGCATTTCGAAGGCTTCGACATACTCATCCACAGTACCGCTTTGCATCAGTTCCTTCAATTGAGCAAAAGGATTGCCAAAATGCCCTTCTCCGTAACGATCAAACAAGGCATGCTTGAATCGTTCCCAGTCCAGTTGCGCGTCAGACTCCTTGAGGACCTTAAACCAATGCCATGTAGAACCCTCCATACAAATTTGGGCGTATTGGATACGCATGGTGGGTGGTGTTCCTTGGACGGCAAAGTAAGCTTGTGCTCTAGCAACCCAGCCTACTGGATCTGTCCCAGAGAAAACTAGAAGTTCTATACGCTTTGCCTTGATGCGGTAGTCGTCGCCCTGATTCTCGTTGTGAGTGACCTTGGTGAGAACTTCGTTGGTATTATTTTTTTCTACCGCCTTCCCTTTTGAGTTACTCTGATTCTCACTACTTTCTGCTGTGGTGATTACCGGAACCTCCGTGGACGATTGACGAATCTGAAATCCGTCTTTCACCTCCGCGTGGAGAATTTGCAGACTCCTTGAAATTTCTGCAACGCTAGTGACCAAGGCTCCCAGCTTAACGGAATGATCCGAAAGCTGATTGGAGTGGCCTTTAGAGGTTATATCTTGGGAACGGAGGATGGCCTCCTGTGAACGAAGTGAGGTTTCCACTGCTGCCATTCTCGTTTCTAGCGTATCGATTCTTTGAGACGTCATCCTGGTTAGCATAAACTATGCAAGCACGGTTACTCCCTCAACACACACACGTTAAGCACTCTCAATGAAAGCACCAATTTGATAGGAAATTATCCCCTCCTATCAGCAACAGAGGGAGACAATGTGTATATTGATGAAAAGTAAACGATTACAGAATTGAAATGATAAAGAGCCAAGCTCCCAGCTATGGAGATCTCTCCTCTAGCCCCTCTACACAAGTAGAATCTTAACAGAATTTCAGAATGCTTTTCCTTACGTCCCTCCCATCTAATATAACCTCTAAAGTGATAACAAACAATAACAAACTACTCCACTCACTCTCTCACTATAACTGTCAATACAATACTGATATTTCCACTCAGTACACGTCATTCCCTCTCACTTCTTATTCTTCCTTTGGTAAACCAACATGGGCTTAGTTCCCTTCCTCTCTTCGTGTGGGCCAACTGGTCCAACTGATGATGGGCTGCCTGGTGGAGTGTTTCCTGGGCTGCTATCAGTTTCAGACATAACCTACCTGCTTGATATAAAACCACAGAACAAATTCTTCCAATAAGGTATTTTTGGACTACTACCGTATAGAAACTTCTAGTTTAGAAAACCAAAAATACATTCAAACATAGCATGGGTATTTTGCTAAGTTTTAAGAAATTTACTCCAACCACCCTAATATAAAGCTAAAATAACAAGGTTGAGATATATAGGTTGTATGAGCAACTAATGTGGAGTTTATAAGGCTTTGGGCACTCCCAGCCCTTGAGCTAGCTTTTGGGTGGTATATCCCAAGGTTCTTTACATGGTATCAGAGTCTCACCGTTCCCCACTTTAATGTGGAATTAAAAACAAAAAACACAAAAGGTAAACCAAAAATTGGGCCTGTGCATAATCCACACTTCAAGCCCAAAGGGCTCTTGTGTGAGGGGGCGTGTTGAGATATATAGGTTGTATGAGCAACTAATGTGGAGTTTATAAGGCTTTGGGCACTCCCACCCCTTGAGCTAGCTTTTGGGTGGTGTATCCTAAGGTTCTTTACACACCTCCTGACAAGTAAAAAATGATCATACCATTTAGCCTCAGCACATTGTGAAGTTGTAAACAAAATCATCTACTTAAATTGACACTTGAAAATCAAATATTGGTCACATAAGGCCAGTATACTCCATAGTTATGTTGAAAGCCATGACCGAATAATGATCTAATACTATTAAACATTCGTATAGGTCAGCTCCCTTGGTTATCAAATTTGAATTTCTAAGCAGTGGTTATTACGGTATAAGCATGAATATGAAATACTTTGACATTCGTGAGAGAGCATCTAGAGAGCCAAGGCTATTCCATGTTATAATATCATTAATCTTAAAAGCAAAGTGCAAATACTAAACAAGAGAATGATTCAATACCAATATAAAAGCACGGCGCTGCCTCATGCGTTTCTTCTCGTTCCTCCTCTTGATGCTACCTTCATTGGGCTTATTCGGAAGTATGGGTTCGCCAGGTGTATATTGAACCCAAGCATAAGGCCCTTAACCACGAAAAAATTAAAAAATAAAAATAAAAAATATTCAAAGTTTGAGATGGAATTCGAAAACGAAAGTACAGAGAACTAAAAATGTGGACGCACCTAGGGGTTTCAAGCTTGCCCTCTTTCGACGGGGTTTATCAGAAGGTCGTCTCTTGGGGAAGCGAGTGTCCGTTAAGCTGTGGAACTGATTCCAAAGGGGAACAAGCCATTGCGGCGGTTTGCAGGTAGATGACAAAGCGGCACGAAACGGCGCCGTCGAAGGAGTGGTGGATATTCGTGAAGTTAAGGCTCTCGATGATGAGAGCGATAGAGGGCGAAGAATGTTTCTCAGTGCTCCGAATCCCATTTTTCTCTCTCGGTTTTGCGCATAGAAACACCAAACGGCAAAACCTCTCTGCGATCGGAAATGAGGTGGGAGTGTGAAGAGATGGAAACAGTTTGTGGGCCTGATGGGTTCAGCCCAAACCCAGGATCTATAGCCCATTTAAAAATGAGCTAAGGAGAGGTTTTGATAGTTGATTAATATGTGTCCTTTAAGGCCTTACCTACTGAGTTGTGTTTTTAAATCGAACTGGACTTAATGTCATAACACTAAATCAGATGTTTTACTAGTTATAGTTATAGTTTTTTGTTTTTTAGTCAAATTCATATTTAGATAAAGTTAGAGAGGTCATGACAAATAAAAAGTAGATAAATTAGACGAGCCAAATCAACTAAAATTGTATGGGAATCATTTCACATTTTATAACAGTGTTTTTTTAATATATATTTCTTGTTATACGTGGATTATTATTTGTATCTTCATCAAATTTTACTAATAGGATAAACTAATTAAACCTATAGCCAACTTTTTGTCTAGCCTAAGTTTAACAACATTGCTATAAAACCTCAATCTATATGGACAAAGGTTTAGTAAGTTAAGCCAACCCACTTTGACTCTTCACCAAAACATGCATAATTGTGGGACCAAATTTTTTCTCAGAAAGGTGTAAACTAACTCATTTCATAATGTTCTTTACGGTTGGGAATAATAATATAAGATCAAATCATATTTTCATTCACTTTCTTGTAAAGTTTACGTGAGTTAAAAATAAATAACACTAAAGAATTTGGCAATGGGTGGTTTGAGGCTATGCACGTAGATTGAGCTCATCCTTTGTCATACTTGTTAGGTTATTTAAATGTGAGACTCATCACACTTAATAACTTAATAATCTTCCCATCAAGTGTGAAACTCAATATTGGTATGTCCTCCCTCAATTGAGTACTCTAGGGTCCAAGTACTCAACCCGCATTTAGCCAAACACTCATCTAGCTCGAGCCTAACTCGACTTTGATACCACTGTCAGGTGGGTTGAGTGGAAGCTTGTGGCAGAATGTTGGTTACGGCTCATACTTTGCATGCTTATGAGAGCCCTTGTTGCTGGAATCAGCAGAAAGACAATTGCGGGAGTGGTCATCAATGAATGAAATAAAATATTGAGTTCCTCCAAGGGATCTCTCCAACATGGAGCGAGCATCAGTATGGACGAGGTCAAGAATATATCTGCGTCTTCTAGGTTGATCCGGTTTCATGAAAGAAATCGGATGCTGCTTTCCAGCTAGGCATTGCGTGCAACTCTCCAACGCTTGGCCTTTCAACTCGGTCAATAATCCTTTCTTGTTCGGGATTTGGAGCTCTTTCACACTCATATGGCCGAGACGCTTGTGCAATAGCTCCAAGTTATGTCCATCTCGAACAAAACTGGCTTCTCCACTATTTATCTTTCCTTGCATCACATATAAGGAACCTTCCTTCTTACCTCAGGCAACAACCAAGTTTCCATTGGCCAGCTTCCATCTACCACTACCGAAGTAGTTCACTAACCCGGCATCATCTAGCTTGCCTACCGAGATTAGGTTCAATCACATGTCAGGAACATGCCTTACATCTTTCAACACAAGTCGGCACCCAACATCCGTGGTCAGGGTAACATAACCGACACCAACAATCTTGGTCACTTGATTTTCCATCTTCATGACTCCAAAATCACCACCTCGATAAGAGGAGAAAAAATATTTGTATGGAGTAATGTGGAAGAAGGCATCAAAGTCAATAATCCAGATGCAGTCATCATATGCAACATTCAAATAATTATCCTCACCGAGAAGGAGTATCTCGGCATCCGAGTTGGTAGTCACCGCAATGGTGCTCTTGTCTTCCCTTATCTTGGGAATAATCTGATCCGGCTTCACAAAGTCATTCTTCTCGTCATTCTGCAGAGTCCTACAGTCTATCTTCTTATACACTGGCCTCCCACAATAGAAGCACTTCAACTCATATTTCGGCTTTGATCTGCCTCTAGACTTTTCTCGTCTGTCACGATCTCAACCCCGGCTTTTACTTTTACCCCGGAAGTCGGATTTCCCTTTATTCTTAGCAACATTGGCCTCAAACGTGTTAGAAACACCTCGTTCTCTTCTCCTGGCTTCTTCGTTCAGGAGACTATCTGTTAGGGCATCCATCTTCAATTTTCCTTCTGGAGTCGAATTACTCAAAGTCACCACCAGAGTATCTCAGCTTTCTGACAGGGAGCTCAACAGCAGCAAAGCCTGCATCTCATTATCAATTTTCATCTCGGCTTTAGACATCTGATTCACAATACCTTTGTATGTGTTGAGGTGTTTAATCATGCTCATGTCATCCTTGTATTCCAGCTTCACAAGTCGGCGAGCCAGGTGTGCTTTGTTCCTGTGAGTCTTCTTCTGAATCATGGACTCCAGGTTCGTCCACAACTCGTACGCGTTCGTGAACTCGGACACATGCTCAAAGAGACTTTTGTCAATGTATTTCCTGATTGTAGCTACTGCCTTACGACTTAGGATCTCCCACTCCTTATTGATTTTGCCTACCGGTCTCTCATCAAGGATAATGGGCTCATGTAAATCTTTGCAGTAGAGATGATCTTCCATCATCGGTCTCCAATAAGTGAAATTGTCTGTGATTAGCTTGAACATATCTCTGTCATGGGTTATGCCACTGGTCTCCATCTCGTCTTCCTCAGAACCCGTCAAACCCGGGCTCTAATACCATTGTTGGGAACTTAGTTCCCTCAACTCGGCTAAGAAGCCTTTTTGCGGAAGTCAATCGACAAGATCCTAGATCTCGAATCTCGACAATCTTAACTCGGCCTAAACTTCACCATGTCGGGCAGCGCAGCGAAAAAAAAATACAAAGGGGAGAGAGATAGAGAGAAAAAGAACACAAGAAGATTTTAACGTGGGAAAACCTTGTCCAATGAAGAAGGAAAAATCCACGGGACTTAGTCCAGTTCAAACGTCCACTATATTATGATAATAATGGGTACAAAGAATCAAGATTCACCAAAGTGGTTGTTAACACAACCTCTCCAACAATGGTGATAATCAAACTTTCCTAGAGATGTTTTACTCAAACTCTTTCTAGAGATCTCTCAAATACAAAGTTCAAGGCTTTGCTCACAAATCTCTCAAGTGTCACTCAAGATTCTCTCAAAAATCTTCTACTTATTCTAACCTAACCTCCACTCACAACTAATGAATCTATAGAGAAGGTGCAATCTAGGGTTTAGGGTTTTTGGAAAACCCCTCAATGGACTTGAACTTAGCATTGAAGGAGGAAGCCCAACACATCAAGATAGCTTTATCACTCTTATCATCTCTTTGATTATCAGTAAATCAGACTTAGCTTTATCACTCTTATCATCTCTTTAATTTTTTTCTCTCTCTCATCAATCTCATTTGTCAATTTGAATCTGATCGGTAAATGGTGATAAATTGTAATACTCAAGTCATCATATTAAAAGTGTTATGTGCCAAATGACTTGGAGCCCAATTCACATTGATGAACGGGCTGCAAGCTTATTAGATATATTATATTATTGATCCAAGTCATTAAAAATTATTTAGATCATTAGATGTCATTCTTCTTGTAAAGAATTATCTTAATGACTTTTAATAATTAGTTTCTAAAAAATATAATAGTTCTCACAACTTTTGAGTTATTGAAATAGATGACTCAACATATCAATTAAAATGCAATTTTTAATAATATTAGATATATTATATTATTGATCCAAGTCATTAAAAATTATTTAGATCATTAGATGTCATTCTTCTTGTAAAGAATTATCTTAATGACTTTTAATAATTAGTTTCTAAAAAATATAATAATTCTCACAACTTTTGAGTTATTGATATATATATATATATATATATATATATATATATATATATATATATATATATATATATATATAGGTTTATCATTTCTCAAGTAGTTTGAGATAACTTTACCTCCGACTACTCAATCATAACCGTCCAAAGATCGATAAATAGTGATAAAAGAAGAGAGAGAAAATGAGAGTCATAATCATTTAAAGGTGAATCAGTTAATATAAGGAAATAAATAAACAAAACTACGTAGTTTTGAGTTGACCAGAGATAAATATATATCAAGTAACTTGAGAAATATTTTTCTCTTATTTATATATATATATATATATATATATATATATATATTATTTATAAAAGAGTAAAATACATATATGAATTATATATTTTTTATATTTTTCAAATTATACCTTCATTCATTTTATATTAAAAATCTAGCTTAATTTTGAATAAATAAATTCATATGATCACACACACACATATATATATATATATATATATATATATATATAAAGTATCTAACAAAAATATTTAACAATATTAGGTCAATAATAATCAAAGATAAATAAATAATTCAAAATGTAAATTTTAAGTAAATTTAACTTTTACTATTATATTAATAAAGGGAAAAATGTGTGTCCTTTTAAGAGATAAATGAACAAATTATGGGCGAGAGAGTGGAGGAAAAAATTTATAATTAAAAATTAAAAAAAACACTACATTCATCTAAAAGGACCCTCCTTTTAAATGACACACACTAAACTCATTAATAAGTTCTAAAATGATAAATTATAATTTATTTTATTTTTAAATGATGAAAAAAGGATTGCAGTTTATGACATCATGATGGTCTCATCCACCCATCAAGAAAAATAAATAAAAAACACGACACGCTGCATATCACCTTCCTCCCTAAGGAAGCCTTATTCTGTATCGTCGTTTACAAATTCATCCAACGGCTGAGTAAAAGCCATTTCATCATGGTCCCGCCAAAAGTATGAAATCACTGAAGTTTTAGAAATCCTGAGAAGACACGAATTTTATGTACGAAAAGGCACTTGTTAATTTCTAGATAATCCAGATTACACCGTAGAAATATGAACATTAGACCAATGTCCATCGTGGAGTAGAGCATGTTTTCTTTGCTCACGTAGTAGGTATATCTTTACTTAAAAAAGATGAAAGAGAAAGAGGAGAGAAGGAGGTAAGATTCATGTAACTTGAACCCATTGAAATATTTCTAAAAAAATTGTAACTTGAACCGTTAAAAAAGTAACTGTTGTTAGATGTTTTTTTTTTTAATAAGCGATGTAACAAATTTTCAGATATTATAAAAAAAGAGGTTATATTTATAAAAAAATTTCTCCTTATAATCAAATCTTAACGTTGATTTTCATTAATTTTTATTAACGTTGATAATCACACTTGGTAGAATATTAATTAATTTTCTCCTTGTATATATTACTATTTTAATAAATAATTACGAAAATATAGCAGTTTCGAAACTATTTACGAATTTATTGTAGTTATTCACACCCAAATTGAGTGTGACTATTCATGCCCAAATTAGACGTGACTCCCAAGGCATTAACGCCTAAATTAGGTGTAAATCATCTGGTGTTGACACGTGGCACAAAAAATTAATAATTTAACAGTAAAACTTTATAAGGCCCTAACTTTTGACTCGGGTATCCGAATGAGGTAATTCTTTTTTTGATTCCACATAACTTTTCGAGATCTACGTAATGACATTTCATTTGATATATTTTATCTCTCACAAACACAATTCAAATTTGTAACAATGATAATATAAAGATGGCACCAAAGTAGATTAACCCATCTATAAATAAGGATACTTAATGTCATATTAAAATATATACTTCTCCCGAGTGTTTGAAAAAAAAATAGTGTACAAGTTTATTTATTAATTATTAAAATATATACAAATTTATATCATATTCTACCAACTGTTTAGAATATTTATTTAATTATTTTCTTTATTAATACAGATTTTTCAAATTAATCTTTATTTTATTTTTCTTATTAATAATAATTTTTTAAATTTTGTTGTAATACACTATATAATACAATTATTGCAAATTTGAATTGTGTTTGTGAGCGATAAAATATATCAAATGAGATGTCATTGCGTAGATCTCAAAAAATTATATGAAATCAAAAAAAGAATTACCTCATTCGGATACCCGAGTCAAAAGTTATGCCTTTTTAAAGTTTTACGGTTCATAAGTTAACTTTTTTTTGCCACTGACTGCTATAGATTTGTAGATAATTTTGAAACTGCTATGTATTCATAATTATTTATTAAAATAATAATATTTTAATTTTTTTGCCAGATTATAAGTGAAAAGAGGTTGCAAATATAATTTTTCTCTCCTAAAAATATTAAAAATATCTTCAGTCGCATAGCGTGGTGAGACTTGCAAGTTGCAACAGGACAGTGAGGAACTAAAAAAGAAAACGCACTAAATTTTATCCTAGTGTTAGAGATGAAGAAATGTCCCTTCAAACATGGTCAAAAGTCAAAACAAAATACTAATGAATCCAATACTGCCTCTTTTTTCTCAAAGCTTGTTCGTGGGATCACACTTGACATTTTCAACTAGCTAGCTAGCAACTAGTGGTCGCTATCATTTCCTTAACGGTCATTTGATCCATGTGCTAATCAATCATTAGAAGTTTTACCTAGTTAAAACTTTATGGTGCTTTAAATTAAATTAATAATATAATCATAATTCAATACCATGTGCGTGTGTACTTATAAATTGGCTAGAGATCTCCAAAAAAAATAAAATAAATAAATAGGCTAGAAACTTGTAACATTTTTTTAAATAAAAAAGTATATATTTATGCAAAAAATAAAGTTTTGCATAAATATTATTAAAATGTTGTGTATTTTTTAATTTTTTTTTGGTGAAAAAATATTGTGTATTTTAATATTGGAAGATTTATGTTAAAAAATTATGACGTTATAATTTTGTATTAACTACTTTAAATAATATGTGAATAAATATTTGTTTTTGTACAATAAGTATTACTAGATCGGTTTTTTTTTTTCATAAATTGAAATCAAGTCATCTGTGACTGTGATTTTAAGAACGCATACCAAGATGTGTTTGATGCACTTAAAGGAATTTACAGATCCCACATTCTCGTACCAAACAGCAATGCTAGTGAGGCAAATCGTGTAGGAATTCAAGAGCCAAATATTGAGATTGGCAACGGTGTAGTTAGCGAGATTATTTAATATGAACCGGAACACCATTCTTTAGATTATTTAATATGAACCGGAACACCATTTTTTAGGTGGTCTCTTTGTTGGGTATGTATGCTCCTTTGCACTAAGCCCAATTGAGAGCCCAAAGACCAAGTCTAACCCATGAAGATTAGGGTTAGTTGGATTGGGCAGGTATATATAGAACATATTCTCCACTTGTGCCTCCTAGGGTTTCAGAAATCAGAAACAGAGAGGCAATGTTCATCATCTGAACGGTTGCCCACACAACTCCCTAATCCCCTTGAGTCATAGCCAGGAAGATCAACCGTAGAGCGGATTTTGCAACTATTCATGGTGCGTTGCTGCAGATCGTGAGGCTAGAGAAGGAGATCTGGACGTGAGGAATTGTCACGCTCGCTTCTTCACCCCAGGTAATCAAAGCGGTGTTCTTCATTCCTCATCGCATCGGTACGATTCGCTTCCGCGTTTCTGATGATTTAACCTTCAATTGGTATCAGAGCCGGATTGTGATGGGGATTTAGATCAGCTTTGATTTATTGATTTATTTTTGTGATTTTCAAAATATGGCACCTCTAATCTGTATTTGTTATTGATATTCATGTTTTTATTCTGTATAGTTCATTTTCATAAAAGCTTAGATTTTAATCGGTAAAAATGCTTTAATCCATGGTTAGGGTCTCTCGTGTATTTCTCGATTTGTAACAAGGAGGCTAATCCCATATGATTAGGTTTCCTCCTTGCTTTTTTTTTAATTTTTCGGAATTTTTGTGTATTTTTCAATATTTTGTAAAAATTCAAGATCGAGAAACTGTGAGGAAGATGCGCAGTCAGCACTGTCGGAGACTTTTCGAGGACTTAAAGATCTCAGAATGGGGCGATCTATATATGGTTGGAAAGAGGACGGAAAGACGAACGCAGCGGTGGGTGGATCGCCGCCATCGGAGCCTCCACGCTCCTCCACGCGCCGCCACAAGCGTCTGAGAGTGGCCGCCACTCTCCGGCAAAGAATTGGAGAGTAAAGGAGCGTCCGGCCACCTTTTTGGTCGGTTCCGGTGGCGGTGCACTCACGTCTATGTGGCGGTCCTTCCCCTGGAGTTTGGTCCTGAATTGACTTCGGGTGACGGCGCGGAAGACCTGACGGCTAGGGTTCCTCTTTCGCGTCCTAGGGTTTCTCGCCAAAGGATTGGGTCTTTGGGCTTTTGGGCCCTATGGAAACCCTAAAGTGGCTTGAGACAGATACTATGGGTTATGCGAAAGTCGAATTCCAAAGTTGTAATATTTTTATTTTATTTTAATTTTTTTTTTTAAAATAGGAAAGCCATGGATTAAAGTAATTAGAATTTATTATTTAATGCTTTTATTGAATGGTATGAATTATATGTGCGATTAACATGATATCTGGGATGACATGTCATATAGGATAGGAAGGTGCCATATTGTTGCATGATCACATGTCATACGTGCATATTTACTGTTATGTAATTACCGACTAGCATGATAGTTTATGCGCGTAGTTTTTGATTTTAAATATTCCGGTAAAATAAAATTATGATTATCATGATTTTGGAAACAAAATCTAGATTAATGGTTATATTAATTTTGAAAATTAATTTAATTATTATGATTTTGGTAAAATCTAGAATAATCGAATTGATTATTTTTGGAGTTTAAAATCAAGACAAATAATTAAGAAAATTTCCTAAGAGAATTCTTTTATTTTGCGAGTAATTTGTGGGTTTTCTGAAATGGTCATGGAATAACACACGCTGCATACAACATTCATGTATCATGATTGTTTGGAGCACATGCTGACGTAAAGTGACCGGATTTCAGGACCTTAATGATTTCAAAATTCAGATAAGCTAAGTGATGCACGTTCATCGGCGCTCTTGCTTACATAGTTTTTGAAATCAAACAAAGGATACTCTCAATTAAATAATTCTTGGAAATTGCAAAATAATGCTTGTGTTGAATGGAAGGAGATTTAAATTAAGAAATTAATTTAACCTTCAAGCGCAATATAGGACCATTAATAAAATAATCATGTGAAGCTCCATCGGATAAGCATGATTGGATTTTATTAGATTGGACCTAAATAATTATGGGAGGAGATTTAAATTAAGAAATTAATTTAACCTCCTGGCGCATTGTGGACCTATCAATAAAATAATCATGTGAGGCCCATCGGATAAGCATGATTGGATTTATTAGATTGGACCTAAATAAATTATGGAGAGATTTAAATTAAGAAATTAATTTAACCTCCAGGCGCATTGTGGACCTATCAATAAAATAATCATGTGAGGCTCCAACGGATAAGCATGATTGGATTTTATTGGGTCTTAATAATTTCAAAATTTTAATAAAGTATTGTACGGCCCATCGTCGATAATACTAAGTTATTAGAGATAATTTTGAAATTAAAAAATGAATTCGACAGGATTATGAAAATTCTCAAACAAAAATGTTGAATGGGTGAAGGTTTTAAAAATTAATTAATTTTAAAACCTGCGGTTCTCATTTGTGGGTTTATTAGTGAAATGGTTATCGCTGAAGCCCCATCGGATAAGGATAATCAGATTTCACTAGATTAAATCTTAATAATTTCAAAATTTTAGTGAAGTATTGTACGGCCCATCGTCGGCAATGCTTAGACACTAAGGATAATTTTGAAATTAAACAATGGTTAATTACATTCAACTTTGGTAAAATTGTAACCCTCTCCATCGAGGCTGGCAATGGCACTGAAGGCCCAAATAACAATTTTGGTTTTTACAAGTGACTTGCCCATCGTAAGCCTTGTAAAGATAAACTGAAGGATTGTTAACAATAAACAAGAGTAGTTATGAGAATCTACTTGCGCATCATTTGTTTATTGCATTATTTGTTTGTAATTGTGTGCTTCATATGTTTTCAGAAAATATCTTAGAAATGATTTTGAGTCAAAAACCTCTAGATGGTACCAACTATGAATAAGTGAAAAGCAAATTTTTGATATTGTTCTAAAACATCTAAGCTAAAATAGCAAAGACCAACCAAACCAAGTAGATTACAAGACACATAA